>NCQT01138142.1:5535-18803 GCA_002740465.1 Stenocereus thurberi | reverse complement strand
TCTTTTCTATGTTAACTTATGGATGCTCCTTCCTTTTGTTCTAGGGGTGTGAGTGGAGGTTTAGGTGAAAGTTAATTTGGTTGGAATGTGTTTGATAACTTGTATATTTTTGTTTATTTTTACTGATAAATTTCACATCATGTTATTAAGGGAAAATGCCATTAGATGATTATAAATATTCTCTATTACCTCTTCTTAAGACTTATACTTTTGTGCTTGTTTAATAGGGAATGTCGGAGGATGTTCTTTCTTCATTTGAGGATATTGATGATGACAATAAAAATGGTCATGCATTTGAATAAGAAAATGCTGAAGAAGTTGATGATCAAGAACAAAATGATGAGTAATAGTTTGAGTCCTGTTATGTGGTTAACTTTTGTCATGACTTAGATTTAAGGTAGACCAAGTAATGTTTATAAGTTTGCACTTACAATTTGGACTTTAATTTCAATGGAAGCAATTTTTCGAGTTATTTACTTATTTGTTATGAACTTTAGCAAATGCGTAGCACTTTTGAAAACTTTTAAATAATATTGTGCTTTTGTTTGGGTTGATTCTTCTATTGTGGATAAATATTGTGTCTACAGGTTTGATTTTATGTAGATGTATTTTTTGGGAAAAATAGTTCCCACTTGAATGAATGGACTATTGGCAGTAGATGTTTTGGATCATGAGGTGTGGGAAGGAATTGAATTACCAATAGATTATAGTTTGATGAAAATTCTTTTTTGGCAGTATATAGTAGTACTAATAGATCTTCTTGTTGAACAAGATTAAAAAGGCGGGACAAAAAAGAATTACCGACAGATACGGTATGTTGGTGAATAATTTATTGTGCTAGTTGATTTAGTATCAACAGAAGCATCTGATGGTAACACTTGTCATCACTAACATGTTATTTCTCTGGGCGTAACATGATGACATTCACCTACATATTCTTTCTGTTGGAATTAAGAAGAAATTGCGGCAGATTATAATATCTGTTGGTAAAACTAATACCATCACCGCTTTTTACCAACAGTCTAGCCACAGATCGATATATATTGGTATAAGGTTTTACCAACAGAAAAAGCACTTATACCAATACATGTGCTCTGTTGGTAAAAACTACTTTTTTTTGTAGTGAATTATGGCCAAGCACTCCATCCTCCACCGCCACCTCCTTTCTGATTGCTCTATGCTACGCCATTCCCTTTTTCTATTCTAGGCTCACATTGAGGGCAATGTGCCTATTTTATTTAGCGTTAGTCGTTATATTTGGCATCTGATGCCTATTTTCGGTTTGATGTGTTTGTGCTTTGTATATGTAGTTAGTGGTAGTTTTTGGAGTTTTTGATTTAGGTTTTAGTTTTATTTAGTATGCATTTAGTTTTCTTTTTATTCTAGGTTGCATTCTAGTTCTTTTTTTTGGTAGTTCCTTTGCATTTTAGTTTTCATTGTTATTAGATGCATGTAGAAAAAAAAAAGAAAAAAATAAAAAAAGAAAGATAAACAAAAAATCCTCCGATGATGATCTTTCTAGATTTGATAGAGTTCTTTGGTTTAGTTTGATCCTTTGATTTGCCCAAATTGTGCATTAAATGTTTGTGAATGAGTTTTTCGAAATGGTCTCCATGTTTTGACCACATGTTAGATGCAAATTGATTTACTACATGAGTCTTTACATGATTTTTAGCGTATGCTTACTAGTGAGCTAGTTTTGACCCTGGTAGATGTCTGTGAGATTTTGAGCTTTTAGAGGCTATTTATCAAATTAGTCTCATATTTTCTTTCATGTGTGACTCTTTCTTGACGTCATTTTTCTATAATTTGCTTTGATTCTCATTCAAGGTTACATTTCGCATATGCATTTAGGCAATATGATTGAGGCAGTTTATTGTTTTTTCTTTGATTTGTTGAACCCCATGGCCAAATAGCCACCTTTGTTGTGTATTATATTCCTTGCTAGCCCTTTTGAGCTTATATCCAATTTTCTTGATTTGAACCTCCTATTACAGCCCACAGCCAAATACTTGTCTTACCTTTTAGCCAAAACTAGAGGAGCATTTCATTCTTTTGCATCATAGAGCACTAATAAGGTGGACTATTATCTTTTGGTGAACTTTGGCTGCTTGGTGAAGGGATGTGTGATCTTGATTGATAAAAAGGAAATCCCTTGTTTCATCGTACAAAGTTTGGAGAAGAGTTGGAATTTAAAGTTTGTTATGGATCTCCTCTTAGCTATCCTTTTTGAGGGGGAGAAAAAGAAAGGATCATGAAAAGAAGAATGAAAAAAGGAAACAAAAAAGAAAAGAGAGACAGAAAAAAACAAAACAAAGTGTTAGCCTTGTTGAGATTGTAAGTTATTTGTAATTTCGACTTTTTTTTCTCTCTGTAATAGGGGACGTATTTTGTTGATAAAATGTAATGCTCTAAGAAGGATGTCGTATGATGCATTGGAGTTGTTTAGCTCTTAGTGTGTGGCTTCTAGCTCCTCATTTTCAAAACATTTGTTCCCCTCTTATCTTACCCATAGCCCCATTACAACCCTATGAAAGTCCTCATGATTGTCTAGTGTGTTTGTGTATTAATGATGGCGAATTTGAGAGTCTTGTCAAGCTTATGGTAGAATTGAGTCTAAGGAATGAGAATCGAGAGAACCTTTATTATTATTAAACACATGAGTGATGAGAGCCACATAACTAAAGTGAGGCTCTACTGGCCTTGCTAGCCCTACTTGTTTCTTACGCTGGAATGATTGCATTTGACGATTCAGGGAGATTGATTCAAGTTTGACATTGTGGTCTATCAAAAGGGTTTCTCAAACTTCATTCCCTAATCTATCTGTTAATGATTTTTTTATCTTTTTGGGCTACATTTGGATTAGCTTTGCCATTTGAAGTTACCTATGTCTATCCTGAGGAGGTTATGTATAGTTTTATTTTTAGCATTGCTTGAGGACAGGCAACAGTTTAAGCATAGGTGAGTTTGATAAGTGCTTAATGTGTACATTATTTTAGGGCTATTTTACTTCATTTTTAGGAGAATTATGTGCTTAATGTTATTATTTATACTTCCATTCTCGATTTATGCTTGGGCATAGTTGGTTGATGTGTTTTGCAGGATTTCAAACCTTTTTGCCCAGCATTTGACCCTTAGTATATGTATTTTGACCTCTCCCATGGACACCTATGTGCTGCTACATCCGTAAAGCAAGAATAGAGTAGAAAACCGGTTCCAGCCCAAACCACGGTCGGACCGTGGTGCCTACCACGGACCGTGGTGAGAGGTGAAACCATTACCTCTTCATTTTTCTTCGGCTGCATGGCTGAAATCATCCTAGTTTTCTTATAAAAGACCTCGTTCAGGTAGTAGCAGAAGAAAGGGAGATGCATAACAAGCAAGTTTAGCATAAGTTCATCTGTCTTAAATTTTTGTTCTTTTAGTTAGATTCTTAGTTTGGTTATTGTATTAGTGAGAAATCTTGAGTGTGAGTGATTGATCTTGAAGTGGTTTGAAGCCCTTGGTTGAAGGCTATTATGAGAAATCTTAAGTGTGAGTGATTGATCTTGAGGTAGTTTGAAGCCTTTGGTTGAAGGCTATTCTCAGTCAAGCCCTTCCACTTTGATTTTGGAAAATGTTGGTTAGTTGATTAACTCTGAATCATGTGCGAGTAGTTTAATTTTTCTCTAGAGATTTAGTAGTATAATAAAATGTTATTAGATCATGTTTTAATTTAAATGATTATGCTCATCTTTATGATGGTTTGATTCGTTCTATCAAGTGTTATTCATGTTGTCAGTGGATTTTTAGCCAAACTTTGCTTGCACAATTGAAACAATCGAGTGAAAAATTAAAAGGTGACATTTAGTTATTGGACTGCTTGATTAAACCTGATATAACGTCATCTTGAAATAGAGATTTGCATGTTAGGAGGATTAGAAAGTAATCGAGGATAATTAACTTGGATTAAGACAAATTAGTTTGAAAGAACAAATTTTGCTTAGTTTAGGCAAATTTGGTTTAGTTCGAAACAATAGACTAAATTTTTGGATAGACTGCAATTTCGTGAGATTAACTAATTAGAGAAAAAAGTGCATGTTAGTTGTTTTGATCCGATCACTTATCATATCTACACGAATTCCTAGACATATTTTTCCTTGATTGATTTAAAAATTAGCGCATTAGAAGTTTTTAAATCGAACCCTTTGAATAGAATTTTACTTAGCACATTCCGATAGACAAGACTCAACAAATTACATTAGTCCCTGAGGAACAATATCTTTTATCTATACTATAAACTACCCATGGCTTGCGGTAGTGGTCAGATGGATACCACTAGGAATACTGATCATTGAAGCTGACTTTGCTAAGGTGTAAGCAAATTGGTTATCTTTACGGCAAGGTAAACGTAATAATATAGAGGATGTTTTTAGTGAGCTCAATGAATGAACTCGGTATGGTGCCAAGGCTTCGCTTCTCAGTTTCCACCTTTAAGAGATTTGGTTGGCTACTGAACTTCTGTCGGGGTCAGGTGACTGATTGACCATTTATAACGGGCGACATGGATGAGTCCTCATACACTTGTATGTTCTTCACCCTTATTTTTGCGACAGCTTGCAACCCTATAATGTAGGCCTTGTATTCTGCCACATTATTGGTGACCTCAAAATTTAGTTTAGCAAAGATAGGCATATGTGCCCCCTTTGGGGACACTAGGACAATGCCCACTCCATATCCTTTTTGGTTTGAAGCTCCATTGAAGTACACAGTCGGCACGTCTCTCTTTACATGGATGACGTGTAAGGGAAATCAAAAGTTTCTCCCTTTCAATCCTCTGTTGTAAGCTTGCTAAGAAATTCAACACAATCCTCCCTTTAATCGGCTTTTGTTAGACCTAGTTTAGGTTGAATTCTAATAGCATTTCCGTCCACCTAATAACTTTGCCATCTATCACTGGATGCTGTAGTGGGCACCTTATTAGGTGCATTGGTGCCACCACATATATTCTATAGGTTAACATACATTGTCTAAGTTTCTTAGATGCCAAAACTAATGTTAGGGAAGTTTTTTCCAAGGAGGAATGATGAGTTTTGTATTTAAGAAATTTCTTATTCAAATAATAGATGGCCCTTTCCTCTCCCTCCATTTTTGAGACTAGCATGACCTCCGTTGCTATTGCTGTCACTGTGAGACAAAGAATGAAGGGAATGCAGAGCTATGGAGGCACTAACACTGGTGGATTAGAAAAGAATCCCTTGATTTTATCGAATGATTCTTAATAGTCCTTATCTCATCCCAATTTCACTCCTCTCTTCAATTTCTTAAAGATAGGCTCGCTCATCATGGTTAGCTTTGAAATGAAGTGACTGATGTACTGTAAGTGTCCTAGAAATCCCTATGTCTCCTTTTCCACCTTTGGTAGGGGCATTTTCTGTATGGCTCTGATCTTTGAATGATCAACTTCAATTCTCTTAAACTTACTATTTATCCTATTAGTTTTCCAGACATGACTCCAAATGCACATTTCTATCAATTTAGGCATATATTGTATTTTCTAAGTCTAGTAATGAATTTTTAGAGAGTTAGGATATGCCTTGATCTTCATTTAAACTTTATGATAATATCATCTAGGTACACCTTCACCTTCTTATTAATTGAGTCACGAAATAGAGTAGTAGCAGTCCTCTAATAGGTTATCGATCATAAGTTCCTAAAAGTGAATCAGAGAAGGATGAATGAGGAAAAAAGAGGATAAACCACATGGATAAAAGGCAAAGGATTATCAAGATGGAGTCCACCTTTAATATATCCAGGGGTGACATCCTAATGGTGATTAGGGTACATATCCTAATGGATAAACCCGGAGCCCTTGAATAAAGGTTGAAGAATTAGAATGTAAGTTCGGTGAGTTCTATAAATGCTATGGCCATGATATTAAAGATTGTTGGGACTAAGATATGGCATTGAAGGATTTTGGCTAAGAGGGATAAGCCATACTAAATACCTTAAGGATATTCCATTAAAAAAAAGAGAAGGTATTTAGATAATAAAGGTCCAAAGGAAGAGGAAGATGCCCAGGAAGTAGCCCTCAGATGCACCAGACAAGTAATATTTGGAGGACTGCAATAAGTAGGGTTATCTAATAAGCCCTTGAACCGTCATTTTCAAGCATTAGATTAAGCATTCACAATAGTACACCATATAACAATAAACTGTAACCCAGACAGTGTTTAAAGAGACTAGATCTCTACACTACCGAAGTGACGATCTAATGGTTATGAAACTATTAGTGACCAACTATGAGATCAGTCATTTACTAATTGACGTAGGGAACTCCATTGAAGTAATGTTTCATGGCTACTTTAACAGCCTTGGCCTATAAGACAAACACCTAGCTCCATCCTCGAGTGTCAGCAAAGTTTTACAAGACATATAGCTTACCCCAAAAGGATGATCAAGTTACCTAACAAGGTGAGAACTATAGTTGAGGGTTAACTATGTGGTCATGGACATGACATTTGTCGAATAGTTAATTTTTTTGTACCCTAAACTAAGGTGCATTAATTTTAGGACCCTACCTTTTCCAAGTTATTCTTTAGATACTCATGCAAGGGTGAATTTATATTTTGTTGCTTTTGCCTTAGTGAATTTCCTAAACTGCCCCTAGTGTGACATTTTTATATTCTTTCTTTTTTATTTCTTAAATAGTAGTAGTAGTAGTACAACTACTATCACTACTAGTCACAATACTACAATGCTCAATGTGGGTTCCACTTTCATGGTATCTAGTAGATCCAGATGTAAAAAGTATTATCCCTACAAGCACTTATGTAAATAAAGAGATCAATTCGATAAGACCAACATAAAATTGTGGATAACATTTTGTTGCTATGAAATCATTTTGAAACACATTAAAAAATATAAGCATTAAATATAATATATCGAGCTATATTGGATAATAAATACAGAAATAAACAATATTGCAAACCATGTGTGATAGAATATATTTAAGAATACTTAGGAGCCCAGAGGACCAATAAATTATAATCATGATAATAGCAACAATAATAACAACCACAATAGCAACAAGTAAAGATCTTCATGTTGGTTTTGAGGTTATAATTATGAACAAGGAAGGAATGATGTTGAACATACAACAATCCACTATTAGAATATTAATACCTTTGTATTAACCGTATTTTCTTAGGAAGGGCATCAATGCAGGTGTAAATTACATATTAGGCCTTGACCTTAGTAAAGTCCATGAAGTGGTTTAGGGGCTAAGAGGTGATTCCCATTGCAAAATACATTTCATCCCTTACCCATGAGCAACATGCTATTTCTTTCTAAAAANNAGCAATTTAGATTTCTGAAGGCACGATAATTTAGGTTGATTTTAAGGAGTGGATGGTCGAATTACATTATCATCATAATCATCATCACCATCATTATATTGTTTATTGTTGTCATTATTATTATTATTACTACTATTACTATTATTATTATTGTTAGTATTAGTAGTAATAGTAGTTGCAGTGGTAATAGCCATAGTGGTAGTGGTAGTATTAAAGAAATAATATAGAACAAGAGAGAGGAAAAGGCATACGGGGGTTAGTTAAAAAATTCATTAAATTAAAAGCAGTGTTGTCGTGTCAACAGAAACCATGAAAATATTGATTAATCCTAATCGAAGGTAACTAAAAATTAAGTGAAGAAAGGTATGGTCCTCAATTTAATACATCCTAGTACAATGTACCAAAAAAATTTAAGTACTTAACATTTTCCTATAGTTTGATTATGGGTAAGCTCTTCCTTAAATTTCTATGAGCAACTCTTTCCACATGCAACCTAGACATGCAATTTGAAATATATAATGGCACCATAGGTAGAGCTGTAGGGGATTAAAAGAGTGCAAGGCATTCTTACATAGCCATCCTAAAATCATTTATACTAAAAATTGAATATGAATTATAAAAATCATAATAGGGCAACAAAAGAAGGGTAGTTTAACTAGTGAAAGTGAATATGGTTAGGATCTATAAGATAGACGATAAGGATGCAAAAACCCCTAAGCATAAGCCTACGTGGCAATTGCTAGAAATTTCTCTTTCAGAGGATGAAGCCGGACTATGCTAACAAAGGCATACGCGGAAATAGGTTTTATGGAATCCCTGCAATCTTTACTCAATTAGTATGCAAGAATGCTTGCATGTTCTGCAAAAGAGTTGCCAAGACTAGGTCTAGAGGTGATGATACACAAGTTGGCCATAAATCCTAGGCGAAACTCATGAAGTAGAAAATAAGACACTTTGCTCATGATAGGAATAAAGATGGCTTGAAAGAAGTTTAAAAGCTTCTATAGGCTGATTCATAAAGGGCTATTACTATCTAGACGAAAAGAAGGCAAATGATACCTGAATGAGATGGCTAGATTACATGGGCCTTAATAAAGCCTCTCTATGATTGCTTCCCAAAAGACCAATCAATTGTTGAACTCTTAATGGCCATGGTTTTTTTCTCATATCATAGATACTCAAGCTTTTTCATCAAATACTAATATAAGAACCACATGAAGATCACACAACATTTATAGCACCCTAAATATTTGTCTATTATAAGCAATGCTCTTTAGACTTAAGAATGAAAATGTTACTTACTAGAGATTGGTTAAAAGCTCTTCTAAAATTAGACTGAAAGAAACACTGAGGTATGCATCAATGACATTATGAAAGTCAAAGACTTCACACCTTGACCTTAAAGCGATGTTTGAGACTTTGAAGACATTTAGAACGAAGTTAAATCTCAAAAAATGTGCTTTTTCATGATCAATAAAAGCAGCATTAGAGAAAATCTATAGAAGATAAAGGTCATCTTGGATATGCATGACACTAGGGGATGTTTAAAAGGTCAAAGGCTACGTGACAACCTTAGAAAGACTCATCTCTATATCATCTTAAACATGTTCCCCATTCTTTAAATGCTTAAGAACTGTTAAGGACATTAGATGGACAGAAGAAGTGGATGAGGCATTCATGCAACTCAAGTAACACCTAGTTGTTCATTCCATACTTATCCAGTCTTAAGCCAGATGAAGACCTTGCATCTACTTCTCAACTTCGGATGGAGTTGTGAGCACAATGTTGGTCAGGAAAGAAGAAAAGTGATATGTCCTTATATACATTGTAAGCCAAGTCCTAATAGGTTCACAGTTTAACTAGCCCAACATAGAAAAGCTGGCCGTATCCTTGGTTACAACAACAAGGAACTTGAGACCCTAGTTTAAGGCATATCCTCTTGTTTAAGTGTTGACTAACCAACTGTTGAAAAAGATGATGCAAAAAAAATGGATGCTGTGGAAGAGTATTGCCATGGCGGCATAACTTTTTAGGGTACTATAAACCTAGGATTGTAGTTAAAGCAAAAGCTTTATTAGAATTTTTGGCTAAAATGTCATTTTAAAGATACGCGTCCTCAACCAAAATTTAAANGGTGGACAATCTATGCAAATGAGTCAGCCACTCAAGATGGCTAAGAGTAGGTCTTATATTAATCTCTCTAAAGGGAGAAATATATGAGTATATGTTAAGGTTTGCATTTCCATCAACTAACAGTGGAGTATATTATGAGGCCATCACTATATGCCTAAAGATATCCAAAACCCTAGAAACAAAAAATATCAAGTTATTTAGTGACTTATAGCTGGAGGTTACTCGAATCACGGATGGGTTTGAAGGTAAGGGTTAACAGATGGTTGAATACCTTACAAAGATACAATAGTGTTTGAAGAATTGCACTCAATTTGAGATAACTGATGTAGCAAAATCTGACAATTAGTAGGTAGACGCCCTGAGAGTAATTAATTCATCATAAAAAGTCTTTCCATGATTAGTCTTCTCGTAAGTCACGTGACCCAAAAGTATAGATTAAGGAAAGGTCTGTATAGAAGATTTGGTTGAGACTTGGATGAAGCCTGTACTGAATACCTAGAAATAAGAAAACCTCTAGATAACCCATAAGAAACCAACAAACTCAAGAAAAGGGTAGTGTGATACTATATTTTCTAAGGAGAGCTGTAAAAAAGAACGTATTCTAAGCCTGTACTTGCATGTGTGACAACAAAAATAGTGGAATACATTATGATTGAGATTGTGCATTGCATATTAGGGAAAAGGTCCTCACAGGGAAAACATTTAGAGCACGATTCTACTACCCTATGCCACTTAGATATGCACTTTTCTCTATAAAAAAGTGTGAAAAATGTCAATTTTTCTCACTTAAGACATATGTACTAGCCACAAATATCTCCACCATTGAAGAACCCATTCTCTTTACTAGATGGGGGATGGACATATCAAGCTTTTTCCTGCTAGGATATAGGGGCAGAAAGTTCCTATTCATGACTATGGATTAATTCACCAAGTGGGATGGATATAGAGGCAATTGGCACCCATCAGAGAATGAAGGGTCATAATGGAAGATCGTTCATTTGAAAGAAAATCACATAATTCTACAAAGAAGTGGGAATCATTATCCACAATACTTAGTTGTAAGAATTCTGACAAATAGAAAAGCAGAAGATACAAATAGGCTTTTCATTTAGGCTTTGAGCAATAAGACTAATCACGCAAAGGGGGAATGGGTGGATCAGCTCCCACATATTATTTGGTCCAATAGGGCAATATCATGAACCTTAAAAGACCCCAAATCGTTCATGATAACATATGGATCAATGACTTTGATACTAATAGAGGTTGAAGCCACTAGTCTTAAGGAACATAACAACTAAAAATTCACTAAAGTTTATTTCTATAAGAAATGTGGCTTTGACCAACAAAAATCTAGTAAGAAGAAACCTATTGGAAAATGCAAATATTTACAACAGACAAGCCATTTATCAGTAATGAAATCTACAACGAAAGAAAGGGTCCTAGTATTTACAACAGATAAAAATAGGTCTCTGGGCATAATTTACTATAACATCAATAACTTAATCATCTGTTGGTGTTGTTGTGATGCTACCAACATAATACAACAACCCCTAATATGGATCTTGCATTCACGGAGTCTATACATATCCAGATGTAGGCAGTCTTATCTTTACAGAGATTTTTGCCATAGAGAGACCGATTCTAATAGACATCCATTAAAATTTTTAAATTCTTAGAAGTTGAAACTTGTGACAAGCACACTATAATACATATGTGAAACACTAAAATTGAGTGGCACTACATATATATAAAACAAAATAGGAGAGGTAAGTACCATACCATAAACATCTAGAGGACGCATAATAATACTTCATCAAGATGAGGGTACTACTAGCATATAAAAAAATGCAAATGCAAGATAGAATAATAGCCATTACAATATAATAACATTTCTACCATTCAAAAGCCAAAGGTATGCCAAGAAGCAATCTACCTATGATCCACGACGTACACAATATCCTAGGCCATCCGCTAGCTGTAGATCTTTCTAATCCTGCTTAATCATCTCGTCCCAACTTTTCTCATGTCATACTCTGCCTCTTTTGCATTCGATAAGATTAATCATCTTACATTTTCTTACATGTGCATCCACACTTATTCTCTTCACATGACCAAAAGTCTAGTCTCTCTTATCTTATCTTTTGTGAGTGCCACTTTTGCTTTGTTTCTAATCATCTCATTCCTAATCTTATCCAAGCTCGTATGATCATATATCCTTTAAATCATCCTCATCTTTCCTACCATCAACTTCTAAACTTGGGCCCTTTTTTTGGGCCAATACTCTGATCTATATAATAATGTTGTTTTGACTATCATACGATAGACTTTACCTGTTAATCCTGCATGAATCTTGTGATCACACAAAAACCTAAAGCATTCTTCCATTTTTGTCATCCCACTTCGATACGCTGGTCATTTTCTTCATCAATATCCCCAATATCTTGAATAATCGAGCCCACATATGTAAACTTCTAATCCCTGGGTATTACTACACCACTAATGGTGACTTTCTCCACCTCTCTCTTCCCCTCTACTAAAGCCATATTTTAAGTATTGAGTTTTTGCTCTACTTAATCTAAAACCACATAAGAATGTTTAAAAGAGAACTTACATTGGTAATGATATTGCTTGCATGCCACTGGTTACCGTGGGACAAATTCAACAATTATCTAAATGCTATATAGGCCCTCAGAAGAATGTAGCATTAAAAAACACAAAATTAAAATTTTGGTCATAAATCAGATTCTTAAAATGAGCATCTGCCATAAACCATCTTAAGCATCTTCCCTCTCTCAATTTCGTTGTGTGCGTTAACCCCTTTGTAATCTTTCTGTTGCAATAATCTTTTTCTTTTGTTTTTCTAACTTTCGTAGGTTAGTGTCTTTTAATCTTTATTCTTTCCATCTTGTTTGCCTCCATGATATTCGCAGCCCTAACTCATGTTTTTATCACCATTGCAGTCTCCCTTTCCTAAGTCATTAGCTGGGAAGTTGGGTTTCGGTGCCGAAAATCGGGAAGTGTAAGAGGATTAAAAAAAAAAAAATTCATGTCCTGAGTTTTCATCCTTGAGGTATTTTCTATCCTGAGTAGTCTTTCATTAATCTTTGCGCATGGAATTGTTAAAAGGTTTCACCAGATTTGATAGTGTTCAGAATTCATATGTTGTTTGCTGTGGATTCAGGAGACATGTTCTATCATACACATAAATTGGTTATTTCTTGTATGGGTTTTTTTCTTTAATCTTAAGTATAAGCATTCACTGCAAATTCTTTTTGCCATTAGTCAATTTGACGTTAGCAAGTATGTCTTAGTTTGCCTAAATATTATTGAATTCATTTCCTTCAACATTATTTACATCAAATATATGTATAATTTGATTGATAGGCTTGTGGTTTGAGCAATGTTTCCTGAATAGTAGTTGTGGGAACATCAATTTAGAATGGATGGACCTCTTTAAATGGGTTTACAATTCTTTATTTCTATTTGTTTTTTTTTGGGGGGGGGAGGAGCATAGAGAAGGGAGGGAGACAATAGGCTGAAGTTGTAGTTAATAAAGGTTCAACCTTTGTGGATCAAATTGGAGATAGAGGCCAAAATTCTTTTTAAATAATTGAAAGCATTAATCTTCATGCCTGTTTATAGATGGCAAAATAATCCTCTAAAAAGGAAGTTATATTCCTGATAAAATGAAGTTGCATTTCATATACGCCTATTTGCGTCAAAATATGCTATTTTTATCATACCTTTATACCTAATTTATGTTCCAATAATTGTTAAATTTTTTATTTTTATTTGATA
>NCQT01138107.1:4940-16442 GCA_002740465.1 Stenocereus thurberi | reverse complement strand
ATTTACAATTAGTGGGTTATTCAGTTCCTATTGAAAAATTAAGTAAGGCTTACACTCATCAGAAAATTGAGTTTACACGTAGCCACCATGGTGAAAAGGTAATGTCTACACAATGCGAAATAGCACTAACAATCTCACTAGTTAAGTTAACTACTTAAGTTGTATATTGAAGAGTAGATTACTGAACAACAAGAGCAATTATGCAACGAACTTTACGCTGATAACCCACCGAAATTTTGGGATAAATAAAAAACATTTGCAAAGATTACTTTGTTAAATCCCAACACTATTATTCGAGTCAAACAAATGGTGCATACACACTAGGATACCTAAGAATTTGATAAACAAATCAAACAACTCCTAGACAAAGGATTACTTAGGAATTTCAAGAGTCCACAGACCAGTTCCACTTTCATGGTGAGAAATCATACTAAAGAAAAAAATATGAAAAACAAGAATGGTAATCAATTAGAAAAAGCTTAATGATAACACTGTCTTTGATGGTTATTATATCTCTCACGAAATAGTCCTTTTCAGTAGTATTTAAGGATCCTCTTGGTTCTCAAAAAATGAATTGCAAAAACCGATACTGGCAGGTAAAAATAGATAAAGAAAGTATTCCTTTATCTACTTTTAGTGCCCCTCAAGGATTATGAATGGATAGTAACGCCATTTGATCTAAAAATGCACCTCAAATATTCCCAAGAAGATGGATAACATCTTCAAAGATCTTATTACTATTGACTGGTTTACATCGATGATATCCTTGTCTTTTCCAAAGCCATAGAACAACACAAAAATGATGTCTTAGCTGTCACCTAATGATGTATTGATCATGGTATTATCCTTGGTGAGAACAAGTGTATTTATGCTGAACAAGAAATCGAGTTTTTAGGTCTAGAGATAAAAGGTAGACAAATCATCTTACAAAAGCATATTCTAGAGAAAAGAGAAAATTTCCATGAAAAGATTAAAGATAGGAAGAAATTAAAAGGTTTTCTTGGATGTCTTACCTATGCTTTAAATTTCATTAAAGATTTAGCTAAATTAAGAAAATCATTGTAGCAGAAGCTCAAGAAAGAAGTAAGTTGGATATGGACCCCTAGCTATTTAAAGATTGTTCAAAACTTCAAAAAGATGTTTAAAAATTTTCCTGTGCTTAACTTGCCTAATGAAGGAGCTGATCTCATTCTTGAGACTGACACCAACATTGAGCACTAGAGTGCTGTACTCAAAATCAAAGAAGGAGAAAAACTCTATGGGTATTATAGTGGAAGTTTCAATAAAGTAGAATATAACTATCCCACGATTAAAAAAGAAATCCTTGTCGTCATAAGGGGAATTTAAAAGTTCTTATTCTTTTTAGCCCCAAAACCCTTTCTTGTTCAAACTAATTGCAAAGGCATACTCGGTTTTATGAAAAAGAAAATGTCAAACATGCAAGCGCAAGTGAGACTTTCCATTGACAATTATGGCTTAACCAATTCTCTTTCTCTATTAAACATATACAAGAATCAAAGAATTCTCTAACAGATAGTTTAACTTGAGAGCTCGCCAATAGTGATTATTAGAGCAGAACTCCTGCTTGGAAAGGAGGAAACCCGAAATGAATGTCATTATTGCTAGAACGGGTTTCTCCTTCTAATAGAATCCTTATGGATATTTTAAAATTTCATACAAAAAGTGGATCATGTTTCAATCTGCTGTCTTTTGCCTATCTAATAGTACAAAGATTTAGCCTTTTAGAAGTACATATAAATTACGTAAGGTGTCCTTATGGTATTCAAGAAAAAATAAGTTCCCATGTTCAAGAGAAATGGTTCAACGAATGGTAAGAGCTGGCATCGATTATCACCATAATTATTCTTATGATATTTGGGAGTCATGAAGCACTACGATCTTCTTTCCTGACAAATGTGGAGTTGGTAGTGTTAGTCTCCTGGCAAATTCAATGTCTCCAGATGACCCCATCATGAAAGCCTGTGAATATGAAGTGGTAGTTTACCTCATAAAAATTCCAGATACGAAGTACCCATTCTTTAAGCCTAAATAAGTTCCAACGGTGCACATTCCAAAGGATCTATTGGATTCTCACATTTCTTGATAGCCCAACAAAGTTTCTTACATTAGAAGCATGTATATCCACGTGCATTGCACTGTAATTGAATATGAAAATGAAAAAGTCAAACCAGGCTATTATCTTATTCAATTAGTCGATTTAGATGATGCCAATGATCAACAAGTATGGTTTCCAGAACGTCAAGAATTAGTTAATGATCCTGCTTTAGCAAGAGTCATCGAATTTTATAACATTTATCATCAAATATAGGCATTAATTGAACAAGGAAGAACCCTAATGCATTGTGGGAACCCTACTTTCATCTGTCCTAGTGAATTCAGCAAATACATGAAAGTAGAAGGAGCCATTTTAGAAGGTGTCTTTGATTATTCTTTGATGTTTGAGCTAGAAATTCTTATTAGAAAAAGCAAAGAAATATCTTCATAAGTTATTTGAAAGGGATCCAAAGTATCTTCAAATTAATCAAGATTTTGATGATTATCTGGATAATAATGCACTGGAAAACATTATTGGAGATGTAGGCATTCAGGACCTCAATATGGATAACTAGTCTTGTTAGCATTAAAGGCTCTGAAAAGTGATTGAATCATTATTGTACTATTTTATCAAGCGTCAAGTCAGTAAAATAATGTTATCTACTATAGCCATGTGAGGATAGTTATAGCCATATGAAAATATCAATGTACTGTACCCATTAAGGCATCCTAAGTCCATTTAGACCTGTCAAAAATTGACCCAATGTAAAAACTAGAGCTGAACACCCTCGAACTTTTAGGGTTTTGAACACAAAAGCTTGACCTGAAACCCAAAATTGCTCGAAGCCAATCAACCCAAAAAATTTGGGGTTCGGGCAGGTTGGGTTTAGGTTGACCCATCTGATCGGCCATTTTAAAAATTTATGCTCGTGCATTAGGGTGCTGGGGAAGTGGGAAAATGAAATTTGGGCTCTTAAAACAATAGGAGACCCAAGCATGAATATAAAAAAACAAATCCTATGTCCTAGTCTCTTGATAGTTTCCCCTCCTTCCTGCACACTCTCCCATTCTCACTCGCCTTCTGTTTCTTGCCCTCTTCTCCTCCATTTCTCCCTCTTCTTAGTGACTTAATGAGTCATTTTTCATCTGTAATCTCGTCACTCAATTTTGATCTCTTTTCAATGCTTGTCTTTTAATTACTAGAGAATTGAAAATAGGAACCAGAAGACATGGTGATTGTGCCATAAGGTTGTGTCAACCGTGGTTGTCATGGATGGCCAACCTTCGATTCAATCATTTCCTTCACAGTCTTGACTACTCTATTCCCCATTCCCTTTTGCGTATACTTCTTTCTCTTTCTATGTGTGCTCTCTATTTGGGTTCTATTTTTTGGAATGAGAGAGACTTTGGAGGGATTTATTTGCTTTTGGGTAGATTTAGATTCTGGACTTTGGTAAGTTAGGGTCTAATGGAGGAGAGAAGAGCATTTGATGCGGTATGGTTATTGTTATAAGGAAAGGGATGACATTATATCATCAATATGACGATGATAATAGGCTTGCAGAACTACAAAGCATATGATATCATTTACTTATTACGATTGTCACATTTACTAGTATCACATTTATGTAATTCTTCCTCCCAGCAGTCTGAGCTTTGTCCCCTCAGGCCCAAAAAATCATCTCGATTTAGGGCATGTTCATTTTGAGCATTTTGGAAGACCTATTAGCAGGTTGGAGCAGGTTGAAGCAGTTTGGAGCAGGTTTGACTAGCAGTTAGCAGGTAGGAGCGGGTAGGAGCTGGTAGAAGCAGGTTGAAGGAGGTTAGAAGTAGGTTGGAGCGTTTTCGAGTGTTTTTGTTGTGATTCTTCTAATGTTATGATTATCGATGATAGTTTATGTTAAATACATCACATTTTTATAACAATTACTGTATAATAGATTTACGAAAATAATGTAATAGAAAAGTTAAAAGTCATCATAATATATTACCAAATGTTAGTCTATGATAACCATATGCCTTTCTTTATAACTAAAATTAGCATATATTGTAATTATTATTTCTTGATGTTGAAATCATATTAGCTATTACATCTCTATATTCATTCATTGCTTGCTTGTTTCGCACATCATACAACCCAATGTTGGGGGTGATTGTAATGTTTGCTGGCCTCGATAAAATTGGTATCCCTTTTCCATACATTTGGATGAAGTTGTGTAATGCACAACATGATATAATTATATCAATTTGTCGTTCTGTATTCACTTGAGGCATTCTGTCCTTTAAGATCTTCCAAGTGTTCTTTAATACTCCAAACATTCTCTCGATGAGGTTGGAGCAAGTTTGACTAGCTGGTAGCATATTTGAGCAGATTGGAGCAGCTTTGAGCATGTTGAAACAGGTAGCAGGTGTAAAATGTTGAAAACAAACAGGCCTTTACTTTGTCACTGATAGTTTTAGTTTCATGAGTACTACATATGGTATTTTACTATTAACAGGCTAATATTCGTCCAATTATTATGGATAAAGCATGTACTGTGGTCAAACAACAAAAATAGAATACAAGCCTTGTTGTGATCTTCAGGTCAGAACTCTTTCCAGAAATGTTAGCTAAATATCTCAAAGTATATGTGAGAGCCTTTATGAATATGTGATATACATTGGTTTTATAGTTACACTTTTCTAGTAACCAAATTTAGAAACTTAAGTCTTAGTATCGCATCAAACAAAAAATAGTTTATAACTAAACTAGCTAATGTATGTCTTATGGAAAGTTAGTCGTGGTAAAAATTTGGATTTAATAGAATAATGTAAAAAATTTAGATGAAATATTTCATACGTTATGTGATTTTTATCATACAGGCCTGAATCCGGCTTAAAATCGATTTTTTGAATAGTAAAAATAGGAAAATCCTACATCCAAATTCAATAAAGTTCGAACACAAAATTCGTAATTGTGCTCAGTTTATTTGGAACTAAACAAATTGCGATATCAGTTTAATGATCACTATGATGACATTGTGTGTTTGATATTGCCATCAATTTGAGTTTATTAATAATGGTTGAGGACCCTGAGGATATAATTATTTAAGTGTGCACACATAATATTTGTGTATGTACAATTATTATTGCGAACTAATTTATTAGTTCTTGTTTATTTACAATAAGTCTAGATATATCTATGCACTTATCGTAATAAAAAATAGTGTATTTGGTGTAGAAATACAAACAAAAATCAATGAATTTGAGAATCTTAATTAACTATTTTTTCGCAAGTGAGAGCAAGAAAAATGTCGGTTTTGACCCATTGGGTTGATCCGAAACATGTAAAAATACACCCAACCCGTATTCTACACAAACCCGAAATGCACCCAACCTGTATTTACTCGAAATTGGAATACACCCCACCCATATTTTACCCACCTGTCTGAATTGACAGGTCTAAGTCTATCTATTCTCTAAAAAGAGAAGATAAGTGTTGAAAAAAGACACGATCATTTGAGTATACTTGAGCAAAAGAGAAGTTAGGATTCTTCATTTCTCTATGAGCAAGCATTCCGATGATCTTAATAGCTTAAGTCCCACTATAATCTTTCCATTGTAACATTTCCACTCTCAAGCTTTCAATAAAAGAAGTTTCCTAGTAAGAAACATTATTCAATCGAACCTTATGTCTTAAATATTATGATTTCTTCATTAAAGTCCCACTATCTTTAAAAATATAAAAAAAACTTCATTAGTAACTACGGTTAGAGGTAGGAAATGAAGCGGATATGTGCTGTGTCTGATCTAAGGAAGGTGTGGTTAAGATTAGCAATCTCTAGAAATTAGAAGTTAGAGAAATGCTAGCATCCAGTGCCGACTAAGTTCAGGTAATGGTCGAAACTATCGAATTAAGCTTTAATTATTTTGCTAATTATAGTGGGCCTCTAATCACATAAACTATAATATTTATGATATAAGTGGTAGATTGCGTAATAGTACCAGTAAAGTCATTATAAGAAGTTCAAACGTTGATATAAGCTTAGTTTAAAAAAAAAAAAAAAAACCTAAAACTTTGAGTATTTGCACTTTGAACCCCATTTGGGTCAAAAATAGAAATTTCATAAAGGTTTGGGTCAGAAATAAAAATGTTTGTCATCCAAAAGATTATTAATCCAAACAGTTGTACACTAAAAAAACTATTACCCAAATCTGAGTAGTTTTAAAAATCTTTATCCAATTTCGCTGGATTAGTTAAATATATACCCATACCACAGTGTACTCGGAAACTAATTTTTCCTATAAATAGCCCTTGTAGACTATAAATAGCCCTTGTCCTTCATTGTTAACAGGATGATTTTCGTATTATGTTAATGATATTTGAATGGATTGGCTAGTTGACTTTTTCTTGTAAGAGTCTCTATCTTTATTTCAAGAACTTGGTGTATTCGAATGGTGATTAGAGTCTTTTGTTCAGTCTTTCTGCTTAGTAGAAATTAATTCTGTTTATAGCATAAAGATAATGGATTGCTAGCAAAGTGATGTTGATCTTTATCTTGTCATATCATTTCATTTGCTTATTGTTTCATTTTCACTTACAAAAACATGCACAAAAAATGTCTTGTTTTTCTTTGATTCAAAGGCTTAATTGTTGAGTCCTCATTTAGGTTGTTTGTTGGTTGTTTATCTTGAGAATTGAGTTTCCAACCCTGAGTCTCATATTCCTAAACCCTTCTCAACTTCAAACTCCTAATGTTTTCCTTTGAATCAAAGTCTTGATTATGGAGTACTCCTTTGGGTATTGAAGTATTGTGTTTCTATCCCTCATCAATAAGTAAAACCATAATATGAGTGCCCTCCCTCTCTTTGCAGTCTCTAATATGCTTTCAATTAGGCAAAATAGACGGTAGAGCTATACTCTTAGACGGTGAAGGTAAACCCTAAAAGCCCAAACGAATTTTTTTTCTTTTCTACTATTGTTGATCTGCTCTTTCACCCGATCAAAAAGTTCTAGTTTCGAGTATTGATCTAAAATTCCAAACAAAATTGGTATTTTTTCGCATAGGAGCTCAAACCTTAGGATGATAAGGGAGAACAAAAGGAAGTAGGTGAGGAATTAGAGTAAGGAGAGATTGGCTTTGGTGACAACGATGAAAACGAAGAAGACGGTTCGCATGTATCTATTTGTGAAATGTTTAAGAGCTTTTTTGGTCGGACAATCTCCAAGTCGACCCTTTTGTGTTTAATCTCTTCGTCCTCTCCGCCATACTGCCTAACTATACTCCTATCTGATTCATTGATGGGTTCAAACCCCAAAGTGTTGTCTAAACCCTAGCTATTGCCAGCACGTTTCCTTAAAATATCTCCTATCCTTTGCCACCTGTGTGATGTGGGCTAGTGCTAGGGTTAGGGACGGTTGGGATTTTTTTGTCGCAATTTTTTTTTTGAATTTTGTTTTTCCAAATTTCAAAACTTTTTTTTCGCGAAAACGAATAAAAAAGTTGGGATGTTACCACTTATAATAGGTAAATAAATTACGCCCATGACAATTAGACCAAAAATAAAAATATGGTGGCATTAGGAAAAAAGTTAACTTGGTGGAAACTAGGAAGAAATTTAAAACACAGTGACAAAGGCGGCTAAGGACTCGAAAGTTTCAATGCCGAATGTTTTGATGACATGATTTTGAGCCTTTTTTCCTAAGTGTTTCTACCTCTTTCACTTATAAAGGCTCTAGTTGACTCTTTCAGCCTTGATTTTATCAACTATCAGATCATGTTATCTCTATAATATAATGGATAGAATTAATGTCTTATAATTAAGGACATCTCAATATGACCTTCATGAGACGCTCAGTCTGGTAAAAAAATGGAATATTTGATAACTTTGGTTATAGAAATCTTTGCTTGTCAAATGATCATGATGATGTGGAAGTTATTCAACATGATTTATGTCAAACATTAGAAGACATGTGCTCGCAATTTATTGGTGAGCAACATATTAAACATGATAAACTTTGAGTAGTAGAACAATTCCAATAGAATTGCCCTGGAATATAGAATTGGCTAGAAATTCCCTTATTGAGCAATAGTTGCCTAACATAAAAAGTAATGAAAGAACTAAGACTGAATTCCTCACTCTTTGCAAATTTTACTGAACATTTTATGTTTGAAACTTCAATAGAAATTGAGCTGGCGTTCTCAGAAAATGGTTGGGGCTACAAATCTTGAAGGGGGAAGAGGAAAAAAGGGCTTGAAATCTTTTCATTGAGCTATGTTACTAACTATGTCATTAGAACAAAAGTTGAGTAATATAGAGACAATTAATTAATTAATTAATTTCTTGGCTTGGTGGAAAGACAGGTGGGCTTGGAGTTGACAATGGTAATGTGATCAAATTGTTATTATTTGTGGAGAAATTCAGGGGACTGAGAGAAGGAAGTTTGGGCTTACAAATGGTGACATAAAATGAAGATGTGTCCTTTGACTCTTGACCTACATAAAAGGTGATAAGTCCTTAAAGTGTACTAGATTTTGAGGTCATTTTGTGCCATTTCTAAGGAGAATTATGTGTTTTATGCTATTTTATGCGCTCCTTTTTTGGTTTTACGCCCGAGTATGGTTCTTTTCTGTATTTTGGAGGTTTTTGGACATTTTACCCCAAATTTGACCATAAATGAGTGTAGATTGACTCTCCACGGACACCCAAAGTCATTATGCCCGTAGAAGGAAGAAAGAACAAAAGAGTAACGAGATAGATCTCACCACAGACGGTCCGTGGTGAAGGCCACGGTCTGTGTTGAGGTCATAACTGCAGGCCTGTTCATTGTCCTTCATCGTGTGGCTGAGGCTGGTCGAGTTCTTCTTTAAATAAGACTATTTCGCAGTAGATTAGGAGAGACACATCATAAAAGAGAACTCTTATTGTCCACTTTTTCCATTCTTTTTCATTTTTCTAAGTTTAGTTTAGATTTCTAGTAGCTTTGCTGTAAGTGTTGAAGAAGTGCTCACTGTTTTGGAGCCCTTGTGAAGTTGGCAAACCTTTGCAGGATCTCCAATGGCGCTAAGTTTTCTTCTCCCAAACTCTGTTTAGTTATTGTTAATTTAAACATGTGTGAGTAGTTTTCTTAATCTAGGGATTGTTAGCCAAGTATTGATATTGGAATCTCTCATCTTTATTTAGTTGTACTTGTTCTTGATTGAGACTGGTTGAATTCTATGTTATGTGTGAAATTGTCATGATTGAATTTTGGCCAAATTTATTTGTTAATTCTAAAGATTTAAGTAAAGGACTAAAAGGTGAAACTTACTATTTGATGGATAAGATAGGACTTGACTTAGTAGTACTTGAGAGAGATTTGCTTATTAAGAGGACCTTTAGTCATCAAAAATCCATAACTTAGACTAAATAAGGACATTTGAAAGAATGATAATTGGTTAGGTTAGGCAATTTAGTCTATTTCGAAAGAAAAGATTGAATTCTAAATGTAATTGTACCCCTTTTAATCTCCCATTATAGATCAAGTACATGATATATTTCATTAATCCACATCTTTACTAGGTGAAATAAATCCCTAGATGTTTTCAATTGATTTAAGTTTTCAATTAGGTTATAGTGTCGTTCAAACTCTATTGAAATTTGCTTACTTAGCAATTTTATAGGACAAAACTCAATAGATTACGATCGATCGCCATGGATACGATATCTTTACTAAACTACAACACTCGTGCGCTTGTGAGGATAGGTCAAGTTTTTGGCGCCGTTGTCAGGGACCAAATTTATGGATATTGAGTTAGCCCTTAGAAATTGACTAAGCATATTGTCATTTTTTCTTTTTCTTCATATTTTTTATTTATGATGGTAGTTTTGTTGCTAATTTTGCAGATTTTGCCTTTATATGCGAAGTCCCTTTTCGTTTGAATTCGATCCAGAAATCGAAAGGACTTTTTGGTTCTAGGAGAATGAAATTGAGGGTAGAAAAGCAATGACTGAAGGCTCAAGCTATTTCTTCATCGATTACAGGAATAGGAGGTAACCAAAGAAGGACACTCTAGAATTTTATTCCCTCGAGAGTCCAAGGCATTTCCTCGAGCATCACTCGATCAACTGTAGAAGCGAACAAATTTGAGCTTAAATGAGCCCTTATATCAACGGTACAACAATCCTAGTTCGAAGGCACCCCATTAGAAGATCTAAACTTACACCTCTTGGTCTTTTTAGAAGTGATTGGCATGTTAAAGCTCAGTAGAGTTTCTACCAATGCCATCCGCTTGTACCTATTTTCCTTTTCACTTAGGAATAAGGGGAGGGCGTAGCTTGACTTGTTGCCTCTAGGATGCATAACCACATAGGACGATCCTACAAAAGTCTTTCTTGCCAAGTTCTTTCCTCCGAATAGGAAGGCAATCCTGCAGAATCAAATCACTACTTTCTCTCAAAAGGAAGATGAGACACTTTATGAAGCCTGGGAGCAATTCAAGGACCTTTTACGACTATGCCTTCACCATGGTCTTCAAAGATGGATAGTTGTGCAAACATTCTATAATGGAGTCACTCAACCAGTGAGGTCACTATTGATGCGGCAGCAGGAGGTACTCTTATGAACAAAATTGAAGATGAAGCATACAATCTTATAGAAGAGATGGGCCTTAACAATTTTCAATGATCGTTTGAGAGAGCCCAACCTAAGCAGTTTGGAGGTAAGTTAGAATTAGATGCTATTTCTATGCTTTCTTCTAAAGTTGATGCTATGTCTCAAAAATTAGAGAGCTTGAATGTTAATTCTTTTAGTTCAAGAATCCCTTCCCCATCATTTGATACGTGTGGGTTAGTTGATCATTTGACTAGGCATCGTAAGCGGTTAGTCCTTTTGCCCAAGATGTAAGTGATCAGGTCAACTATGTAAACAACTATCACTCTAGACTAACAAATGACCCTTTTCCTAGCACATATAATCCTGGTTCACTACAAAAAAAAGGATATTCCTCCACACGTGTTTAACCACACATGGCTAAGTGTTGGGAAAAATAAGTAAAAATGAGCACCCAAAATTACCTCCACACATAATAAGTGATGAAAAATATAATCACTCTTATAAGAGTGGTAGCAACTAATTAAGGAATGTCCACACATATTAAATGTGGAGACTCGTGTCTCGTAAATAGGAACCATTCAGCATGGATATTAAGTGTGGGAGAATTTTTTTAATTTCTTAAAATTTTGTATGACTCTTCATGACATAGTTAATTAAATTACAACTTAATTAAAAAAAAGGAAAATCCAAGGGTTTAGTCATCCCGCCCATCAGTCGCGTTGTCCACCTCTCTATCCAACTCTTTCATTCTCTCGGTTAGTCTCTGTGATACGCTAGTGTTCCTCTCGGCAGCGTTCATGTCAGCGGCAAGGTTCCGTTGGTTTCCGGTGGTTATAGCGCACTGCACGGTTTAGTTTCTGCCTAGATAGTGG
>NCQT01137952.1:6357-20468 GCA_002740465.1 Stenocereus thurberi | reverse complement strand
CCAAGCTGAGGTTATTTCCGGGCAAATTGAGGTCCCAGTGGTCGGGACCCTTTCGAGTCATCCAGGCCACCCTCATGCCATGATAGAAGTGTGGAGTGAGTCTACCAGTTCGTTCAAGTAAATGGACAGCGGCTTAAGCCTTATTTTGTGGGGGAACCTATTGAAAAAGCCGCTATTTACACCCTTATCAATCCCGAGCCTACACAGAGGTGAAGTTCAAGCTCTTGACCCTAAATGAGCTCTCTTTGGGAGGCAAGCCACGTCCTTTTATAGCTTTCTTTTTATTTTGTTGTATATTGTTGTATTTTTTTTCCTTTGTTGAAATAAAAGGAAAAAACAATAGAGCGAAAAAAAAGAAAAAAAACCACAAAAAATGTAATAAGAGTGTTTTAGAAGGTCAAGATAAAAGCTACCACATAACCCTAATGGTGTATACCACATTTTGTGGCGTTCCTGCCCAGAAAACCCAAAAAATTTCCAGCCAGAGCCAACCATGTACCATCCGTGGTGGTGTCCACAGTCCGTGGCAGCCTGGTTCTCTATGGTCAAGGGTTTTTCTTCCCCTTTGACCCAATTTCTTCATTCTTCTTCTTCATTCCTTAGCCTATTTCTCTCTCTAAACTCTCTTTCTCTCTCTTAGACCTCCATTAACACCCTTCATTGCAACTTCAAATTTTCCCCATTTCCACTCAAATTTCTTCGATTTTTCTCCCTTTTCTTCACATTAACTCCAAATTTCTTTCACATCTTCCTTTTTTGCTCTGATTCTTCCATTTTTGTAACTCCTATCTTCTACACCCTATTTCATCTTATCGTCTTCCAATTTTTTNTCTTCATAATTTCTTCTCCATTATCTTTTATTTGTCCAAAATTCTCCATTTTATCTTCCTTTCACCCCATTCCCATAATTAGGATTTCATTCCCAACACAACCATCCACATTCCACATCCATGGAATCAAAGAAGCGAACTTGGACTGTTCAAGGAGCGGGGACATCGAGTCAAGTACCCAAATAGGCTTCCCGACAAGCCACAAGCACAGGATTCGTGGTAATCCTTATAAGCTACTTAGTTTGACTAATCCTAAGCATATTGCTAGGTGTACTGTATTGAGTAGTAAGATTATTGTTGCAACTAGGCATTTTAATGAGGATTTGTCGACTGGCTTAGGATTGCTTGATGATATTTGTTGATTGTTTGCTCATGGGGATATTGGTCAATTTTAGAGACACGGGATCACACGTATCGTGACCTTACTCTCGAATTTCTGAGTACATTACATGTGGAAGCCATGAGTGGTCCCCAATGTCAAGAGGACTATGTCTCATTTTATCTAAACTGGGAATTATATGAATTGAATTTGACCAAACTACTCTTTTAAACCCAGATAACCTTTCCTTTATGCCTAGTGATGTAGAGTTAGTCCATCCCGCACCTCAGCCTCATCCCCAACCCCATCTAGGTACTTCTAGTTCATCCCAACCTTCCTTCTCCTAGGATTACACTAATATCCATGCTAGCCTCCGGTCTATCCAAGAGGAGCAACATTCTTTATAGGCTCATGTCCAGTCTGAGCATACCGCCCTCCATGACGTTGGTCAGGAGTGGCATGATGCGCTCTGTGGGACGATTGCTTCCCAAAATCAATATTTCTAGGACGGTAGGGATTGTCTTGAAACTTGGCATGATTGGTATATATCTCAGCCCCACCGACCTTCTTCTCCCCTCTTCCTCCTTTCTAGTTCTTCTTCCCCTTCCCTATTGATTAACATGTGCTTGCATTGAGGGCAATGCATTGTCTAAGCATGGGGAAGTTGCGTTCGTTTGTGAGAATGTGTGTTTGTGCTTGTAGGTTTGTGGATATTGTGAATAGTTTACCTTAGACTATGCATTTAGGGGTGGTTAGAGCATTTTTAGTTGAGCATTTATCTTTCTATTTTAAGAACATCTAAGGTTAATTTTTTCATATCTAGTTTATCATGCATTTGAAAAAAAAAAAAAAAAAAAAAAAAAAAAAAAATCCTTCCATGATGAGGTCTTTAGAATGGGTAGCTTTATTTGGCTTAAGTTCGACTTTTATTTATGCCCATTTATGAATAAAAAATGTTTGACTATGAGTTTTTGAAAATGTGCTTGTTGATTTGACCATCATGTTGAATATAAGTTGATTGCTCAATGACACTTTGCACATATATTTGGCATGTGAGATTCAATGAGCTAGTTGTATTTCGGCAATGTTCCTGTGAGGCTTTGGACTTGAATAGACTAATTCATCAATTTTAGTCTCTTATTCCTCTTCATATGTGACTCTTCCTAGATTCTAAATCTCTAGAACTTGCTTTAACTCTTGTTCAAGATCACATTTAGCATGCACATGTTGGCAATATGATTGAGACATTCTTTGAATTAATGAGATACGTTGACCAAATAGCCACCCTTATGCATAATTTACCCTTTGTTGCCCCTTTGAGCCTTGACATTATTTGTTGATGTGACCCTCTAATATAAGCTTGGGCCAAATACATATCTTACCTTTTTAGCCAGGACAGTAGAGTTCCATTTCCCGATTTGGAGTGATTTGTGGGTGATGAGATAAGGTGTGGTTTGTTGGGATGTAATAAGGGATTTGATAGTTCTATGCATAAATTCCCTTAGTCGTCATTGGGTTGGTTATTATGAGTTAGTTGAGAAGTGTTGAAAGGTACTTAATGTTATATGCCATTGTCATTCTCTTAGCAAAAGAAAAAAAGAGATACAAAAGAAAAAAAAATAAAAAGAAACAATGAAAAAAATTAAAGGGGTTGAATAAAGGATTTGGCATTGATACTGGCTGGATTATTTCAACACTTTCTCTCGTTTTGAACAAACTTAGGGGATTTGTTTGCATTTCCAATATGTATTGGTTTAAGGAGTTCGTTTTGTGGGAGATTTGGAGGCGATAAGTTTGCCATTAGTCTTCAGTTTTTTGCTCCACAATCCTAAAATATTTGTTCCCCTCTAACCCTAATAGCTCCGTTACAACTATTTTCAAGTCCTCATGATTGCCTTGTGTGCTTTTCATTCTAGAGATGATGAATTGGAGAGTCTTAACGAGCTTACCGTAGAGTTGGTTCTTAGAATGACATTTGAGAGAACCAAATTATACTTTAAAACACATGAGTGATGAGTGTTCATTGCTAAAGTGAAGATCTACAGGGTCTTCTAACATAGCCTATTGCATGTGCCAATATGAGTGTTTAAGTTGATTTGGGCGGTTGATTAAATATTTAATGTGATGATCGCTTCTTTATTTTGAAAACTTTACTCCCATGCCTGTATGTTTTGGTTTCGATCACTTTTGGGTTCTTGGTATTAGTTATAATGCTCACTATGTTTGGGTTGATTTGGCTTTTGATGGTGCTACTAATGTCTACCTGAGGAGGTTTTTAATCATAGCCTCAATTTCATGGTTGCTTAGGGACAAGCAACAGTTCAACCATGGGGGATTTTGATAAGTGCTTAAAGTTTATATCATTTTTTGAGTCTTTTTGTTGCGTTTTTAGGGAATTCATGAGTTTTGTGTTATAATTTATACACCAAATTCCCATTTTATGCTAGGGTATAGTTCTTTGAGGCTTTTTATAGGTTTTGATACCCTTTTGATCCAGTATTGACCCTCATATGATGAGTTTTGGACTCACCATGGATGCCACTAGCCCTTATATCCGTGGAGAGAAAGAAGAATAAGCAAGAACTAAGATAGAGGCCCCCATGGACTGTCCATGGTGACGCCATGGTCCGTGGTAGATCCCTAACAGCTGCAACTATTTGTTTTCTTAGATTTGTGACTGAGATTGCTTGGTAGTTGCTATATCTAGGCGTGCTCGGCTGGAAGAAAGAGAAACCTTAACAATTCTATCTCAGAAATCTCTCAAATAGTTTAGTGTTTTTATCATTTTGGGAGCAAGAAGAAGATTGGAAGGAAGAAAATTTACAAGTTGTAGGCTTGAAGATTGAAGAATGAACAAGAACTCCATTGTTGCTAAGCTATTTCTTCTCCCAACTCTTTGAACTCCATTAGAATTGTTCTAGGTTCTTTTTGATGATTTGTTTAATCTCTTTTATTAGTTTTATAATCATGTGTGAGTAGTTTTCCTTTACTCTAGGAATTGTTAGCCAAACTATGAAGCTAGATCCTTATATTTATTAATATTGTGCTTTATCTATTTGGCATGTTTCAATCTATCTTGTGTTGTGAATGTTGTGGGTAATTAAAGCTAAAATTGCTCAAAAATTATTAAATAGTTAGGTGAAGTACTGAAAAGATAAATCTGCTATTGGAATCGACAAGACTAGACTCAACTTAATAATTTTTGAGAGACAGCTGCATCTTGAGAGGAAAAATAAACAATCTAGATCCTTAGTTTCAACTAATTTAAGAGCTTTTGAAAGAACGAAAACTTGATTAGTCTAAATAATTCATATTGTTTTTAAAGAAAGAATTGAATTATTTGTGATTGTTATCCTTTTTATTCATCCAAAGAAGTAAAGCACATTCTTAATTATTGAATCTAATTCATTGTTGGTGAAACAAATCCCTAGGCATTTTTAATTGGTAGAAGTCTTATATCAGTAATTAGCATTCATGTAGCGATAGATTAGTTTTTTTTTTAAATAGGAAATGTTCCAACTCAACACTTATTTTGCTTAGTATTTTAGAAGGATAAAACTCAATAGATTGCATTTGTCTCTTTCGGAATGATATTTTAATCTAAACGGCAACACATGTGCTCTTGCGGTCTGCCAAGCATTTGCTCATGAAGAGAGTTAGAAGTGGCCACATTATAGGGTATTGAACATTTTATTTTGTGGTTTGGATTCCAACGAGTTTAGACATATGTCTACGTGTGATGCAACCAAAGAAGTTTGGAATACATTAGATACCACATATAAAGGACTACTCAAGTCTGAGAATCCAAAATCAGCTTGTATATCCATCAATATGAGCTATTCAAGATGCGAACTGGAGATCCATCAAGGAGATGTACATGCACTCTGCTAAGATCATTAGCAACTACGAGTCCTTGGGGAAAACATACACCAATCAAGAGATAGTGAGAAAAGTACTGTGATCTCTTTTAAGAAGTAAGTGAGGACCCAAAGTCACAACCATTGAAGAAGCATAAGATCTGACAACCCTCAAGTTAGACGATCTTATTGGAAAACTTCTAACCCCTGGAATTCACTTGTGTGAAGGCGCACCATAGCAAGGACTTGCAGTAAAGTCTAATGACATTGAAATGTCACCTAAAGAATCTAAAAATGATGAAGATAAATAAGTGACTATAATAGCGAAAGGATTCAAAAGGATGTTTCACAAGCACCCAAAACTCATGAAAATTTGGAAAGGATCAACCTTAAAGAAGAATGATCAAAATTCCAAAGTTAAATGTATCTCAAAAACTAACACTAGCCGAAACTCTTGTGATGGTTATGGACTCCCAGGTCACATGATAAAGGATTGTCCAAACATCAAAAAGAAAAATGAGAGAACCATATTAAAGTCCAAGAAGATAGGCAAAAGAGCTATGGTTACAACATAGAGTGACAGTGGTAGATGTGAAAGTGAAACTGAAGATGAAGACATAGCTAATCTCTATCTCATGGCCAGAGATAATAATGGAGAAAGTGATGAATCTAAAGAGGTAATATTAGAATATCTCCTTACCTTTACAAAAGAGTATCTTGCTTAAGGTCGATTAAAGTGTGTCCAATATGAACAAGATCATATTTCTAAAATGAAGGCCCTTAAAAAGCATAACAAGTTCCTAAAAAATTAAAAGGAGAACTTATAGAGATCTTGTGAAAGCCTACACATCAAGATCAATCACCTTGGGAATGAGAAAACTATCTTACAAAAGAAGTGTGATCATTCTCACATGTCTCTTTTGAGACTTGCTAAAGCTTAAGAGAATTTAGATAAATTATTTGGAACTAGATTTATGTCTTTTAATAAAGAAGCCCGTAGTTTGAATCCCAACAATGAAAAAAGGTCACAAAGCACTTCTTTGTTAAAGAGACATCACAAAAGGAATTTCAAAGTAGGACAGGCTCCAAAAACAGCAACCTTGGCCACAATTACCAAGGCATGCTATTTATCAAAGGAACTACAACTATTTTGGTCATAGGCATCCAAGTTATTATGACCCTAACATAGGTGATAAGCAACATAGTAGATTCAATGGTAAAAAGATCTTTTATCCTAGAATCATACAAGTATGGGTACCCAATGGACCAATGTCCCTGAAACAGGACATTGGTCATCTTCACCTAATTCCTGCCACCAAAGAATGTAGGAAGGTTTGATTTTTGATCTTACAGGCATGTTTCAAAGCCAAGAACAGTCTCTGGTACTTGGACAGTAGGTGCTCAAGACATATGACTAGAGATGCCTCAATGTTTATTGCATTTCAAAAACTAAAAACAACTAAAGTGACCTTTGGAAACAATGGTCACAGTAACATCCTTGGCATTTGTAAGATTGATAAGAATCCTACAAGTTTTATTGACAATGTGTATTTGGATAATGACTTCAAATACAACCTGTTGAGTCATTCACAACTCTGTGATTAGGGCAACCATGTATAGTTTGATGACTCATAATGTGCTATTGAAAATGCCAGATCCAACAACATTGTATTGCATGGTTCTAAATGAGAAGGTTTATGCTATAGATCTTGATCATATCTCTCCTATGCATTTTCCTTGCTTGAAAGCATCCCTTGATAATGCATAACTATGCCATCGTAGATTAGGGGCATGCGAGCATGCACACTCTAGCATGATTTAGTAAGAGGGTTAACCTTTCAAAAATTTGAGAAAGACCATGTGTGTAGTGTAGGAGTTAGAGGCAAGCAAGTATGTACTTCCTTCAAATCCTTGAAAAGTGTGTCTACCTCAAGGTGCTTGTACTTACTGTATATGAACCTTTGTGGGCTAATCTACACGATGAGTTTAAAAGATAGTTCATATATTTTTGTCATAGCGGATGATTACTCTAGATTCACATGGGTGATCTTTTTGAAAGACAAAACAAAAGCTCTTAAGGAGCTTGTAAAGTTGTGCAGGAAATTGCAGATATCAAAGAACTCACTAGTGGTTGCTCTCAGGACTGACCATGAAGGAGAATTTGACCAAGAAAATTTCATTGATTATGACAATAATGGAATCTCTCTTAACTTTTCAGCACCAAGGACACCATGGCAAAACGGAGTTATTGAGAGGAGGAATCGAACATTGTAATATATGGCAAGAACATTGATACGTGAAAATGATTTTCTAAAGTCATTATGGGCTGAGACTGTTAATATTGTAAATTATGTACTTAACAGATGTCTAATCCAACCAATCCTCAAAAAGGCACCAGATAAATTGTTCAAAGCCAAGAAACCAAATGTCTCATATTTTAAGGCCTTTGGAAGTAAGCGTTTTATCCACAACAATGGTAAGGAAAATTAAGGTAAACTTGATCCCAGAAGTGGTGAAGGTATATTTGTTTGTCATTCCTCTGTTACTAAGGCATATTGTGTTTATAACAAATGTACTAAGGTAATTGAGGAATCCGTTCATGTTTTTCTTCTTTTTTTGATGAGATTAATGATGATCTTGCTAGTTCATCTTTATTTGATGAGTTTTAGGTAAGTAAATGTGTAGATGATGAAGGTGAAGCAGCCCGGGGTAATAGTAATCATCAATGTGCTTCTAGTAATGTCGACCAATGTCCAAATTAAGATGACCATGGACAACTTGATAACATTAAAGCTCATCTGAAAACCTCACAAGATGCTTATGTGAGACCTCATTGACAATGAGCTATCCTCAAATGAGCAGGTTCAAGATCTTGATTTCAATGAATTAAGGAGGGAATTTAAGTATAAGTTTACTCATCCTTTGGACAACTTGCTCACTGACATCAACATAGGTACGACGACTTATTCATCATTGAGAAATTTCTGTGTATTCCTTTCATTTGTTTCTTATATAGAACCAATGCACTATGATGAGGCATTTGGAGACCTAGACTAGACATTGGCAATGCAAGATGAACTCAACCAGTTTAAGAGGAACCAAGTTTAGTCCCTCACACCTAGACCATGTGACCAGCCAGTGATTGGGACAAAGTGGGTGTTTAGGAACAAGACAGACGAGTCGGGTTAGTGGTGAGAAATACAGCATATTGGCTGCAAAAGAATATAACAAAGAGGAAGGCATATATTTTGATGAGACTTGCGCCTGTGGCTAGATTAGAAGCCATCTGCATATTGCTTGTATTTACATCTCACATAGACTTCAAATTATTTCATATGGATGTCGAATGTGCTTTCCCAAATGGCTTTTTAAATAAAGAAGTCTATGTTGAGCAACCCCTTGAGTTTGAAAACCTTGAATTTCCAAATCATGTTTTTAAACTCCATAAAGCTCTTTATGGCTTAAAACACGCCCCAAGAGCTTGATATGAACAACTTAGCAAATTTCTCTTGAAAAATAGTTTTGCAGGAGGAAAGATTGATGAAAACCTTTTTATTAAAACAAAGTGGAAGTCTTTCTCATCATTTAAATTTATGTAGATGATATCATATTTGGTGCTACTATCAATATTCTGTGTCAAGAGATTTCAAATTGGATGAGCAAGGACTTTGAAATGAGTACGCTGGGAGAACTTAACTTCTTCTTAGGGCTTCAGATCAAGCAGTGCTAAGATGGAATATTTATCAACTAAGGTAAGTATGTCAAAGAACTCTTAAACAAATATAAGCTTGATGATGTCAAGTATACCAGCACTCCAATGGCATTGAATACAAAGTTGGACATTGATCCAAATGGTAAGGAAATATTAGAGAAGATTTTTAGAGGAATGATTGGTTCATTACTTTATCTAACAGCAAGTAGATAAGATATTGTATTTACTGTTTGCCTTTGTGCCAGGTTCCAAAATGCTCCCAAAGAGTTGCATCCGAGCGTTGTCAAAAGGATCTTTAGATATCTTGCAGGGTCCAAGGACCTTAGTTGATGGTATCCTAGAGATGGAGATTTCAATCTCATTGGATATTAAGATGCAAATTATACAAGCTATAAGGTCGATCAAAAAAGAGCTTCTGGATATTATCAATTCCTTGGACACTCCTTGGTCCTATGCATTCAATGAAATAAAGCTTAGTAGCTTTATCCATTGCTAAAGCTAAATATATAGTAGCAAGAGCATGTTGTGCTCAAAGACTATGGATTACACAATAGTTATGAGACATTAGCTTTGATTTTTAAATGGTTCTTACTCGATTTGCCAATATGAGTACAATAAATAGCATAAAAAATTGAGTTTAGCACTCAAGAACTAAACACATTAAAGTCCGGTATTACTTCATACGAGATCATGTTGAGAAAGGTAATATCATTCTATGATTTATTCCTGTACATCTGCAATTAGCTGATATTTTCACCAAGCCACTTGGTGAACATCAGTCCAATTTTATTCGAAATGAACTTGGCATATTGAAAATAGATGCATGAATTCAGAGGGAGGATCCCTGAAAATCCAATGTGATAAAAGTGCTGTAGGAAAAAGGCCATGCCATTAGACCAAACATCGTGACAACATTTAAGAGTCCAGAGCAAGCCCGTGCTCTTGGACTTTGGATTTATATTGCACATAACAATTATGGCAAGTAGTTTATGGTTGGGGATTTAAATCAATTAAATGCCTCAATAGCTGCCATATTTTAGAAACCTTGGTTTTTTAAAATCTTTTCAAAATCAAATTTTTGGTATCTTTTCAATCTATCTTGGGCAGTTTTTCTCCCCTATTTATGGAAGGCAATGATGATTTTTCTCAAAAACCGCCCTTGATCCTATTCCTTGATATCCTACACCTACCAAAAACCGACACCTCTCACTCTTTTTTTTCCTCGCTCCTTAACCCCATAAAAAGGGTGTGCCTTGGTAGTAACTGTTTATCATTCAAACTTCCTTTGCCTTTGAATCAAGTTTGGCTCTATCATCATTAGGCATGTGGATAATTGCTCAATAGCAAAGCACTTTTAGGTGGTTGTATGAGACTTTTTTAGTGGACCTAATTTCCTTTGGGATAACGCCCACAAAGAACTAATGGTGAAAGGTTTATTTCATCAGCGACAATCTTCACGGTCTCTGCCCATGAGAACTTAGGGAACTTAGCGTGAAAAAGCAAACATCAAACTCTTTCTTCGATGGTTTGATTCATCCTTTTAGCTATGCCATTTAGCTGAGTTATTTTTGGTGAAGTTTTCTCCAACCTGATGTCGTGTATCCTGCAATATGATTCAAAGAGACCACGTTATTCTCCACCAGTATCTACTCAAATGCTCTTAAATTTTAGTAGAATTTCACACTATAACCCTGGTGCGAAACTCTTTAAATGCTTTAAGTACTTGGTCCTTTGTTTTCAATAAAGATCCCAAGCCTTTCTTGAGTGGTCATCAATAAAGGTAACAAAATATAACGCTCTGTGCTAATTAACTTTTCAATCATAAAGTATACATCAGTGCGAAACAAATCAAGAATATGCTTTCTTCTTATGGTTTGGACATTTTTATGAAATGTCACCTTATGCTGTACCAGCCAAACAATCTATAGAAAATTCAAACGATTTTCTTTTTTTGTTAGGAGGAGTCTTTTATCATAAGGATCTGCAATACTTTTTCACTCATGTGCTCAAGCCTTCTATGCCATAACTTCAAATTTGAGTTACCATGGGAACACTAATCTCTCGCTTGCACAAATTTCCTTGCATAACATACAAGGAAGCTTCGTTCTTTCCTCTGGTGACAATTAAACTTCCTTTGGTGAGCATCTATATTCCGACACCAAAAGTGATTAATTAACTAAACTATCATCGTCAAGGTTTCCTGCCGATATAAGACTCAGCCACATGTCTGGAACATACCTCACGTCATTCAACCTGATCTTACATCCTGTGTTGGTTATCAATGTGATATGACCAGCTCCAACAATTTTGCTCAAGACCTGATTTCCCATCTTGACTTTACCAAAGTTACCACCTTGATAAAAGGAGAAAAAATTTCTATGTAGAGTGATATGGAAGGAGGCACCAGAGTCTCACAAATGATCATCATATGCTGGATTAAGATAATTTTCTCCTCCATTGAGGAACATATCATTGTCATATTTTGTTATTACGGTAACAATGCTTTTATCTTCTTTCTTGTGTTGAATTTGATTTGGCTTGACTTTTTTAGCCTTCTGATCTCTCTTGAAATACCGACAATCAGATTTCTTAGGGTCTAGCTTGCTGAAATAATAACATGCTATTGTGGAGCGACATTTAGATCTCCCCCTTGACTTGTCATGTCTCTTATTTCTACCATGGTTCTTACTTCTAAAATGGTTGTCAACAAAATTGTCTTCAGATTGCACTATAGTGCCTCTTTGTTTCTTCCTTACTTCTTCATTTAGGATATTGTTAGCCACAATATCCATAATGAGTTTTCTTGTTAGGATGAGATTACTCAATGTAACTTCTAACGTGTCCTAACTCTTGGGTAATGAATTGAGAAGCAATAGTGCCTGTAACTCATCGTTGAGTTTCTTTTTGATCTTTGCCAATTGATTTACAAGTCCCCTGAAATTATTTAAGTGCTCAATCATATTCTGTTTGTCACTGACTGGAGCTTCACCAATCGCCTTATGAGTAGAGCTTTATTGCGCACCATCTTCTTTTGGATAAGCACTCAAGTTTTATCCAAAGTTCATATACATTGTCAAAATTTGACACATGCTCAACCAAGCTTCTGTTATCACAACTGCTTTATGATTTAACTCTTTCCACTCATCTTTTTTTTTTTAAAACCTTTTAGCGTATCTTTGTTCAAGATAGCTCATCAATATCTTAGTAAATTAGATGGTCCTCCATTTATGAACTTCCAACAGGAGTAACTATCTGCTGTAAGTTTGATCATGTGACTATTATAATTGGCAACATTCTTTATCTTGATTACACAAGAATATGGTTGCTTAGATAGAGCTCTAATAGCACTATTGAGAAAAGGAAGGTTACTAATGCGGAAGCAAATTCTGTTCCCTCATTGTGCAATTAAGATGGCCAATAAAAATGGGATGAGCCATTCTCACCTGCATTTTTCCCTAGGTCGGAAGACTATGCATAAAGTTTTGCACCATGGTAATGAAATGTTTACCTATTTAGCTTCAAAAAAAAAAAAGAAAATACAGAGAGGTCCTACTAAATTATTATCCCAGATTGTCTGTTGTGCATGTAAAACTTTGGCCCCTTTTTCTGCATAGTGTACTTAATTTTCAAAATCTTGATAACATAATTAACTAATTTTTCTTAGAAAATAAAATCTGAAAATTAGTTATTAAATTTATTAATGCATAAATCATTTAATGAAAAAAGTTACAGTGAAAACAAGAAATTGATTTGGAATTTTTATTCATAAAAGCATCATAATCATGATTTCTTGGCCCACATTCAATATAATCTTACAATATTCAAATGAACTTATAGTTTAATTTGAACCTAATTAATTTTGGTTTCATCTTTATATATTCTCACTCAATAAAAATATTGTGGATCAAAGGCTTGTACTTCCATTACTATCAATTTGAAGACTCTCATGCAGACACTGTGACATACATCAAGTAAGGGGTTGTTTGTTGAGCACCATCAAATTGTTCTTCATCTCTATCTATTCTGGATTGATTTGTACTTCTTGTTTTAGATCTGTTTTGTGCTTCTTCTTTATCTCAATATGCTATTGCTTCTTCTTGATCTTGATTTATTCTTTGATTTTTATTCTTATTCTATGCTTTGGCTCCTTTTTTCTAGTTTTTCATATTCGATCTAAAGAACCTTTTGCCTTTTTTTAGGTCAAAAGTGAGGGGGACGTCCATTGCTTCAACTTTGACCTTTTGCTCTTTTTTTTGTTGTTTTGGTAATGAAGCAAATATTTTTATTACCACAATCATTCACTTGCCCTCTCAAAACAAGGCTTACATCTTAGTGTTTACATCATTTCCTCTATGTACATTCCTCAATTTGTAAATCTATGATCAAAAGTAGAAAAAAAGAAAAATCAAATCTCTTCTTATGAGTAGTGTTGAATGTCGTCGACTATTTGGTCTTTTATCTACACGTTGAATCTAAATACTATACTGAAATGTTGCATGTACTGCATACATAATACTTTTCTTGGTCTTCTTGTTTCAGTATGCCAGAAGTCAATTGTGCTTCTGATCTAAGCTATTTGCAGGCCATTGCTTGGTTGCCGTTTATTTGCCCTCTATTACCTAATTTTATCTCATAAAATAATACAATTTAAGAATTTTTTTATTTCATTTTATAGGTAACAAGGCAAAGAAAGCAAGTCCTGAATTTTGGTGTTGAAAGGTAGTGAAAGTTAAGGAGATGTGCCTTAGATGTTTGTATGAATTTATAATGACATTATTTATGGACCATTCACTTGGTGCACTTTAGCAGAGCCATGTGAACTATACGTTACAATTCTGAACATCCAAGCCTTACCTTCCATTATGCAATGGACATTCACCATGAGTTTGCGTAAGAGTTTTGGAAGCCCAACCCATGACTTGCCACTGCCTCTTGATGCATTTTTGTAAAGCCTTCAGAAGTTCATGTCGCATGGATTTTCACACCCCAAGCCTATGTTCTTGTCGCAAGCACTTCGGAGAATTCCTCAAGACATGCCCTTTGCACTTGCTTGCAACAATGAATCATTAATTATAGCCCTACATGCACTTTCACTAAAGTTTTGAAGCATTCATGTCATGCGCCAGATGTTTATTGTTGTTGCCTTCATGTTGTTGTTCTTGTTGCTGCACATAACTTGTCACACTAGGGCATGACATGGTCAAATTATGTCATGAGACATGACCTTATCTCATTGCATGATGCCTATTGGGTGTTTTCTTCTTTTTGGAGCTGCTGGTTTGTGCATCCAGGGTTAAGCGCAGCCATGCCTATGTTACTTGACATGGGACGTATCTCTTTCGTCTTTTCAGGTCTATAAAAGCTTACTCCTCATTTGTTTGAAGGAAGCATTT
>NCQT01137936.1:5600-16221 GCA_002740465.1 Stenocereus thurberi | reverse complement strand
CTATATCATAAACTTTTTGGATGTTAATCTTTATCAAACACCTAGGAGACACACATTTCCTATTATATAACCTCACCAAATCATCAGCTATCAGAACATTATATAGGAGGCACTTTGATTTGGCTCAATAATAAGGGCAGGACCTCTTTTAATATGTTACACATCATTTTGGTTATGGCCTGGTATATTATATTACAACATGCAATAGGCCTCAGGTCATTTGTAGTTATGGGGTTAAGCATCTTAGGAACTAGAGTAATGATAACGGCATTAATTTCAATTAGCACCTTCCTATACTTAAAGAAATCTAGTACTGCCCTTGTCACACCATAACCAATGATGATCAATGCACTCTTGAAAAATTTACTCCCAAACCCATCTGAGCTGGGGTTGTTGTTCTCATCAATTTAAAAAAATAACCTCTTTAACCTCTACTCTAGTGCATAATTTCTCCAAACTATCTTTTTGCTCTACTGACAACATCTATCCTTGTATAATTACCCCACATATAGGTCCTTAAGTGTCCTCAATGCTTGTATAAAACTTCTGGAAATGGTTCACTACATATTGTCCAATAGTTATTCTATTAGTCAAGCACTTACCTTGCTCATCTTGCAGCGACACAATCTTTCACGAGTATCTTTTGTGCTTTACAGCTGTATGAAAGAAAGCAGAATTTTGATTTCACTTTTTAGTCATTGCTCTATTGGTTGTTGCTTCAGCATTGTGATTGAGGCATCATTGCATTAGTTATATTCAGGCAATTTCTCTAGAAAACCTTTTGGATCAGAGCCTTGTTTAGTGGGTTTTGATATACTAGACTTTGAATTTGAATTAGCTCTTGGTATAGAGTCTACACTCTATAATGTATCTCACTAAACTTTCCTCTATGCATCTACTTAAGGACTTAAGAGTCATAGCAAGTCACGGACTCAAGAGTCCTACTGAGTCTTTACAATTTCCATGAAAGTTGGATCTTGAGCCCACATACTACAGAATCTAAATAATAGGACTATATTCTTCTCTAAATGCAAGATCAATGGACAATGGTCTAATATACCTTCAGCGAGCACATGGTAGAACACTTTAGAAAAAGCCATCAAACCTTCCTTATTATTTAGCACCTTATCTAATTTTGTAAATATCATTTTGTTATTCAAAGTGAAGTAACAATGCATTGATTTCACTTCTTGCACATAACAGTCAGTGAATCAGTTTTGTAGCTCATGTAGTTCACCTACTAAACACAGTTTCCTCCAATTCTATCTTCAAAAGATAGTTTACTATTGAAATCGCTAGTTATGAACCAACAACTTTGGATATTACTTGCCATATTTGCTAGCTCTATCCATGATCTCCTTCTCTCCATACTATCATTAGCTCCATATACTATAGTAAATAGTAGTTCTCCATCATGAATATGCACTTTAAAGTGGATCAATTGCTTACTCACTAATAGGCATTGGAAATCTAGATGAGGGTCCCACAACATTCAAATTCTACCTCTGTCTTGCACAGAAACATTATGCAAAAAATGCTATTTTTGGCAGAGCTTAGCTTTAATGTAAGAGTTGTTTTTATCTCAATAAGACCTGCTATCTCATATTTATTCACATACAAGAGGTGCTGCATAGCCTCTTACTTAGTTGGCCCATTTATGCCATGGACATTCCATATTAAAATGTTATCCACGGTGATAATGACTAGTAGGTGTACTATACTGCCCTAATACAGGGGTTATACCTCTTTTTATCCTTACAAGTCTGTCATCAGCATTACTAACTATCCTCTCATGTACTTGAGTAACATCACCTCTGCTTTCAGTAAGATTCATAGCATCCTACATGTGAGCCTCTTCCCTCTGTTCGTCCTCATTGTTAGTCTCATTTGGCTCCTTATGAGTCTCCTCAGCTAGTCCAGCAGCCTTTCTCCTTCATGCCATTTTAGTGTCATCCCTCCTACAATCGTTACTTACATGACCATACATGTTATTTGGCACATCTTAGTGGCTTCCACTCATAATCTACCTCTCAGTCTATAAGAAAACCTTGTTCATCCACAAAAGTGATGTAACTTGGAAACTCTCCATTAAGTTTCGTATCCACTAGAATTCTTGCATACTTCAGCATGGATTTTTCCTGAGTGACTTCGTTAGCTGCAAGAGGAATCCCTAGCAAACTTCCCACTTTTAACAACCCTTGGCCACTGTAGACATTGAGACCAAGCCTAGGAAGTTTTACCCAGATTGGTAAAGGAATAATTTCTTCTTTGTCAATTGGTTGTCCTACACTTCTTGACTTAAATATTACTGGCTTTCTCAAAATCCACCACTTTTTGTTTAAGTGCCTCATTTTTTTCTAACATTGAATGAAACCTTAATAGAAACACGCTATTTTGGCTGGCCATAAACCTTATCGTACCCACTTCTACCACAAAATCTTTTGCAAAACCCTTTATAACAAGGAATAGGGGATTTACACCCAGAACAAAACAAGTAATAGACGATTTCTAGTGTTTAACTTCTAATTCAATGTCCATTTCATCAATTCATTGTATACTTTCTCCATTGTGCATAATCGATTCAGTGAAAGCAAGTTTCATACCAATATTTTGAGGAAGAATAATGTCACATAGCTTTGATACTACTTCATTGCTTTCTTACTGATTTTCATTCTTTTGATGTCATAGCATGTCATTCCAGCTATGAAACGTGCTATCTCTCTTCTACCCATCAATAGAAACCTCCCTTGCATCCCTATTATTTGCTATTGCGTCATATATCTCCATAATACTTTCTCCCTCGCCTAGTGGCTTGAAGCACAAATTAGGGCCAACAGATACATTTGATAGCTTGATTTTAAGGTCAAACGCACTAGATTCCACCACCGTGCCTCATATTATTATAGAAGGCACTGATTTCTGCATAATAGTAGATTTCTTCTTAATCTTCCTATCGATGGAGCGCAGTGTTCTCCCATGGAGTCGAAAGATATATTATATACAAACAATGTTATTACACACACACTCTCTCTCTCTCTCTCTCTCTCACACACTCACGCACTCTTATATGTGTGTGTGTGTGTTAGATGTCAGTTGCCGCAAATAAATTTTTGTCACTAAATTATGGTTTGTAGCAAATTAATGTTGCCACAAATATCTATCTTTTATATCAAAAACAATTTTGTGGCAAGCTTAAACTTGCTATTAATAATGAGATATTGTAGCAATTTAACATTTGTAGTAATTTCAAATTTGCCATAAAAGTTATACATTTTGTGCGAAAGGTAAATTTGCGACAAAAATCTTTTGTAATGGGGTACTTGTGGCAATTTTTTAAAATGATGCAAAAGCCTATTTTAGCAAAATTGGGCCATATTATGGCAAAATTTGTTGGTAGAAAAAAACCAATTTTCTTGTTGTTGTACTTACAATGGCACACCTCATCACTAGCACTCCTAGCAAAATTTTAAAAGGCAAAACACCCCATGAGATACTTTTTGGTCGCCAACCTTTTTATGATTACCTACAAGTATTTGGTTGTCTATGGTTTGCACAAAACAAATGAAAGACAAAAGACAAATTTACTTCCTAGAGTAAGAAGTGTGTTTGTTGGGCATCCTTTTGGAAACCAGAGGCGGAAGATTCTTTATTTGGAAATTATATGATCATTTTGAGTTGGGATGTAGTCCTTCATAAACATGTTTTCCTATTTATAGACTAAAACTGAATCAAAGAAATTGATGAACTTGGCAAAAATAGGCATAATCTTAGGATAATGGATGATGAAGATGAATAGAGAAATGGAATTAAGGCATCTAATGTTTGAGCTAGTGAAGGGTTGGAGACTGTCCACAAAGAAACAAGCCCAGTTAAACCGGCAGACAAGTGAAGTCTAGTAGAAACTAACCCTAAGCCCTAAAGTGCGATGGAACGTGAAGACAATATTGAAGGAAGCCTAGATCGTGCGGGCCAATGGAAGCAACTTGGTCTTTACTCCAGGACGAGGAGAAAGACAACAGAGGCCTTATGTACATATAGATGACTATTTATGTTACAGCGTGTGACCTTAGGCCCTCTTGCTTCATTACCCACTCCAAAAAGCAACCTCAGGTATGTGCTATCCTATAGCAACTTGTGTCACATGCAGTAAATTCTTTGATACTTGTGCAAATCTTCTAGCTGCAATTACTAAAATTATAGAGCCCAAATACTGCCATGAAGTTATCAGGGACCCACGATGGTGGCAAGCCACAGAAAACTTAAGAAATTTAGGATCTGTCATCTAGGGACAAACCCATTAGTTGCAAACGAGTCTACAAAAAAAAAGTATAATTCAAATGGAAGCATTCAACGGTTTAAGGCTTGCTTGGTGACTTGAGGAGACCATCTAGTACAAGGCTTTGATGAGAACGGAACATTTGCACCTATGGCTGAAATAACTAGTGTGTGATGTTTTCTCTCTATTGCAGTAACTAAGGGATAAGAACTATATCAAATGGACACAAATAATATTTTTCTTCATGGAGATCTGAAAGAAGAATTTTATATAATCATGCCTTCTGGTTTCTCTTCCAGAGGGTTGAAGAAGTCTTTACATGAACTAAGCCAAGCTCCTTGATAAGGGTTTGCTCAACTGTCTATGTAAGTATGACTTTGTGGGTTCGTATGCACTCTACTTTTTAGTTATCTATTGTATGAATGTTATATCTTTAGCTCTATTAGCATAGTAATGACATTGTTCTTGTTGGGAATGACACTTAGGCTTACAAAGAGTTCAACGCTCACTTGATTGATTGTTTGAGCATAAAAGATTTAGGTCCTTTCAAGTGCTTTTTTTGGATTAAGGTAGCTCATGAACCATAAGGATTGTTTCTTTGTCAACTTAAATATGCCTTTGAAATAATTAATGAGTTTTGATTGTTGGTGCCAAGCCGTGTGATTTTCCAATAGAAGAAAACCATAAACTAGCTGTAGCAATAGGAAAATTCTTGGACAATGCTACTAGATACCGAATGCTTATTAGGAAATTAATTTTTCTCACTATAACTCTATGAGTTGTTTTATGTGTGCATGTTTCATCCTAGTTCATGCAGGCACCTAAGTAACAACATTTTGATGTTGCACATAGCGATATCTAAAGTGAAGTGCACATGGTGGAATTCTTTTATATGGAGAAAATGATTTACAACCCTATGGGCATTGTGACTTTGACTGGGGCGCATTTCCTCTTTCAAGGAGATCCTTAACTGGGTATTTTGTAACTTTAGGGAGATAATCTATCTCTTGTAAGACCAATATCAAGAAATGCTCTGTCTAGATCCTCAACAGATATTGAGTAGATAACATAGTTGTGGCAACAAGTGAATTAGTTTAGTTGGAGACACTTCTAGCCTCAATGGGGACTTTTCATAAGCAACCTATGAACTTCTTTTGCGATAGCTATCAATCGACATTGCATACAGCTAAGAACACAGTTTTTCATGAATGTACCAAGCATATTGGAATGGATTGTTATTTTCTTTGTGAGAAACTCTAGTTTGAAATTCTCACACTTTCTTGTATGGTGTCCTATCATCAACGAACAAATACCTTTGCAAAAGTTCCTAGCAAAATAATTAAACTATCTCAAAAGCAAAATGGGCATGGTAAACTTGCATGCTCCAATAGTCCAACTTGAGGGGAAGTGATAAGAATAATGATATATTTCTTTTATCTTTATATTTTATTTCATTTCCATATTTTATTTTGTTATAACTTACTTAACAAGTAAGGCTCAGGGTTACAGTGCTTAGGGTCAGCGGAAGGTTCAACTACTTGTACTTTGTATGAATAGGAACTTATGCACATTTGAAGGCCCCCCCCCAAAAAAAAAAACCAATGCAACAATAAATTGTTTGTGCCCTAAATCTTCTTAATTTTTTTTGAATACAAACTGTTAACTTAATTTATAAAAGATAGAATTGAAGTAAATATAAATGTATTTGTATATTAAATTTGCTAGTATAGGGATTATATAGAAGTGTGAAGCTTTATAAATAAGGCAACCGAATTAATTCTAAACAATAATATATTATTCTAGAATCAATCTACCCCAAAATAATTTCCCAATATCATATTCCTTTTATATGGTCAACACACCCCCTTTCGAGCTTAAGGAGGAGGAGGAAAACTCAACTTGAGCTTGAATATTAAGTCTGGAAAATATCTTAGCAAGTGAGCTTTGGTGACCATATCAACAACTTGATTAAAGTAGAGACTTAACGAGACGAAGATCAGTTACCACAAGATGATGTCGAATAAAATGACTATCAAATTTGATGTGTTTGTTCTCTCATAAAAGGCATCATTATATGCAATTTGTAAAACATTGTAGCTAGATAAGTTCATAAGTTGTATCTGTAAGAGCACGACATTCTGCTTCAGTGCTAGAACAACCAAATGTTGTTTGCTTCTTACTACGCCAAGAAATTAAATAACTGCCTAGGGAAAAAAAAACAATATCCAATAGTGGAGCATCCATGATCTCCAGCCCAATCAAAATGTGAATAAGCATGTAATGTAAGTGGTGAGTTGAAAGAGAAGAGAAGACCATGGATCAAAGTGTCTTTTATGCAGAACAATGCGAAGAACTATTGCATAGTGAGTTGTATGAGGTGAAGACATGAATTGACACACAATATGAATAGCACATGTGATATTTGTGGCGAGTAATAGACAACTAGATTATGCTTCCAACAAGTTATCGATAAACCATAGGGTCTTTGAGTGGCACACCATCAATTAGACTGAATTAGACATTGGCTTGAATAGGTGTTGGTAGCTATTTTTTAATTTGTTGATAGTAAGTCAGTGGCATATTTGGCTCAGTGAGACAATAGTCATCTGAATGAGAAGATGTCGTTCCTAAGTCCAAGAAATAATTGAAACGACCTAGATCCTTCATTTTAAAATGCTGATTAAGAAAGGATTTTAGTTTAGAAATTTCATCCATATCATCCATGTAATTATCGTATCATTAACATAAAGAATTAAAATACTCCAACCTTTATCGGTATGACAAACAAATAGAGCATGGTTATAAGAATTGGAGGAAAATTCAAACTGACTCAAAAAAGTAAGCTCGAAGACCTTGTTTTAGTCCATATAATGCTTGACAAAGTTGACGAACCTTATTTAGCGGATCATCATAACCTGGTGGGGGTCTCATGTAGACTTTCTCTGTGAGATCTACATGAAGAAGTGCATTATTCATATCCCATCTGAAATAACTCCCATTTTTTTTACTGGCAACAACAGCAAGTAAACTATAAAGCCGATGTGAGTCGAGTTACTGGTGCAAATATTTCCTCATAGTCAATACCATATTCCTGAATGGATCCTAAAGCCACCAAATGAGCTTTATACTTTTCAATGTCACCATAGGAGTGGGTTTTGATTTTATAGACATATTTGCACACTATTGCAATTTTACCCTTTGGCAATTCAACCAAATCCCAAGTGGAAGACTTCAACAAAGTGTGAAGTTCCTTCTCTATGGCTTACCACTAGAGACGATCATATTTCGCTTCTCGATATATTGATGGCTCATAAAGAGATGTAACGAAAGCATAAAATTGGTAGTCGCCAAGATAACCACGAAGTTTCCACACTCTTTCAGACTGCTAAAGTTGTAAGTCAGTAGAAGACGTCTTATTAGGAGGTGTCAACGATAAAGATGGCTTAGTAGGAGGTGTCGAAGACACTGCATTATTGCTTCCTGTTTTAGATGGCATAAGCGGATTGCTAGTGGTGCTATCAACATAAGACTTTAGGAGGGATGACTCGGCTATTATAGACTCAATTGAATTAAGTATACCATTATCAGTTTGAGCATTCATTGTTTTAACCATTATCTGGGAATAAATCACACAAGGCATTTGTGAAAACTTGTGTCACTTGACTAGATATATCGAAGACAAAGAGAGTTGAGAACAATTTATGCTCCCAAAACACAGCATGATGAAACACTGGAACACATTTAGAAATAGGGTCCCAACAATGGTAGCCTTTATGCTCAATTCCANNCCTAAGAAAACAACACAATTGAGCTCTTGTTTCTGGCTTTTTATGTTTATGAGGTTGTAGAAGCACAAAGTAGACACACCCAAAAATGGAAAGGATATTATAGTCAGGAGTTCTACTAAAGAGCCACTCATGTGGAGATTAATTTCCAATGGTAGGATATGGAATTAGATTTCTGTTGTAGACAATGATAAGTGTAGCTTCCCTCCAAACACTTCTAGACATGCTGCAGATATAAGTAATGCACGAGCAATATCTAGTATATGACGGTGTTTCCGTTATACTCATCCATTATGTTCAGAAGTTCTAGGGAAAGAATATTGTAGTACAGTGCCATTCTGAGCAAGAAAAGTCAAGAAATTCTTCTCCGTGCACTCCATTGTATTGTCAGATTAAAAAATCTTTATCTTTGAAGAAAGATGAGTGAATCATAGCAGCAAAATTATAACAAGTATGTTGCAATTCAGAATTATTTTTGACGAGATAAATCCAAACATATATTGAATAATCATCCATGAAAATCACAAGTATTGAACCACTCATAGTTACAGTTGGTAAAGCTCCTCAAACATCAGATTGGACAAGATCAAAAGGTGCACTTGAAATAGAGTCACTATAATTAGATGGCATGCATGGTGTTTTGTAAGCTTATAAAAGACACAATCAACATTATCTTGTTTGACATGTCTTTGAACTCCACCAGAAACGAAAGGCTCCAACCTAGATTAAGAGATATGTCACAATCGACAATACTAAGTATCCTGAAATGAAGCAGGAGCAACCTAATGATTATTAGTCCTATTTATACATCAAGTGAGATGTCTTCAAATAAGCATTCAACTTTACGTATTGTCTCCAAGACTTGCCTAGTTTGGAGATCCTATTAGTTTGGAGATCCTATACATGATAACCATGGTTTGAGAAATGTGCTAGGTTCACATAACTGACCCACAGATATCCGAACTAGTGCCAATTTAGGAACACAGGAAGCATTAGGTGCAGATAAATTTACATAGATATATCTCTAGTATATATGATATCATCCAGAGCTATCAGTCGTATATACAACAGATCTGGTGTTTCTACTAGTGTTATTGACCAGAGCACTAGAATTAGAAGTCATATAATTACAATAGCCAGAATCAAAATACTAAGGAGAGGATACACCTGTTGTTGTTAGCAAAGCTGACAAGGATGAATAACCTGTTATTTGATTAAGAAGAGCCTGCAAGTCATTCAAAGATAAGGAACCTGACGTATCAGTAGCAATAGTTGAAGTGTGTGAGAAAGACATAGATAGCTTACCTTGATGCTTCTTTTGCGTAGCTTCAAGTGCACAACACTCAAAGATGAGATGTCCATTTTCCCTATAATACCTGCAAAATTTTTCTGACTAAGATACAACTAGGTTATGGATACGTAATGAATTTCAAAGAGGCATCCAGGAACACTTCATCATGTTTAACTGGGAACGAGTCTGCTGAAAGCATAAGGATCACCAAGCTATTGATCTACACACGATGTCTTGATGAGCTTCATCAGGAGTACTGGGAGTGCCAATTAGAACCAGACGAGGGGACATTCAAAGTGGTAATACACTAGTATGTGCCATGACATATGACTGCAACTTTTTGAGAATGCCAAGCCAGGTTTCTTCAGAGAACAACTCAGCCACAACATTTTTCAGATGAGGAAAAGTCTCCCTATAATGAAAAGAAGCATGCACAGGTTCACAGTCACTACTAAGAGCCATAAGAAATGACATAACATGCAACTTATCCCGATACATAATGAACTTCTCAGCATCTTTGGAGCTTGCCCAAACAGGTTTAGACAAGCCCAATTAACTCCATATACCTTGCATATTGGATAAACACTCATTAATAGATTACCGTAGTGCTTGTTTCATGGTTCAAAGTGTCTCATGTAATTGATATTTATTGGCAATATCAATCGAAGAGTATCGTTTGGACAAAAGATCCCATACTTCTTGAGCCATTTCAAACCATCCAAAGTGTTATTCAATATATGAGACATGTGTGTTCTTAATCCATGTTAAAATCTAATGGTTTTTGCTATGCCAATCTTCTAATCTCTCCTAAAAAGCAACATGAGTTTCATCCTTTTGTTTATAGATTTTGTAATATCAGCACTAACATACCACCAAAGTCTTCATCCTTTTAGGAAACTAGACATCTCAATATCAGCACTAACATAGCACTAAAGTCTTCGTCCTTTTAGAAAACTAGACATCTCTTGAGACAAGACACATAAATGGAACCATTCAAGATGGTCTTGATAGGTTGAACAACGTCAGCTTTTTCTATAATTAATCAACTTAAAAAATGGATATGGAGCCAATTATTAATAAGAAAGAACACACCTAGAAATATGTGGTGAGCAAAAAGGAATTTGATAAGGATCAAAACAGCAACAACTTTGAAATGCTTGAAATGAATTCTTAACCAATTTCAAAGAATGAATTGGGAAGCTGACTTCATAGACTTGAGTTATTGTAATAAGAAAGTCCTTGAATNTTCAAATTGATGATAAAATTGGC
>NCQT01137788.1:32236-44693 GCA_002740465.1 Stenocereus thurberi | reverse complement strand
GAATTTTAATACTTCCCAAAAAAATGTATCAAGAAATTTTATTAGAAGAATTTCACAAGGATTAATTGGCACTGACTTGGGTTGACTTGCGCCTAGGTCGGTCCAACTCGGCAAGAATTTCCAACTCGAATTTCCAGGGTTTCACACCAAGTTAGGGGAAAAGTACAGCATTAACTATGGTATGGTTGTTTGGCCTTTTCTGTGCTTGGAATTGAAGCTTCCTTTCTTGCTTTCTAGACTTGTTAATACGGATTTTAGGGTTCATTTACCCCAAATTTGCTGATCTTCGCTTCGAAAAGTATCTATTTTAATTGTCAATATACAACTGTTACATTACTCCTAATAGTATAATGCATTGTACTCTCAAAACTAGGTCAAATTTGACGTAGTTAGCGGGTTTGCAAGAGAATTGAAGGAAAAAAAAACATATATTGGAAAGCATGAACTTTAACAATTCGGTGAATTCAAAGCTTGAAAATGTCTATGTCAAACTTTTGTAAGATTGAAACTTAGATCAATGAAGTGTAATACCTTATACTCTTTGAAGTATCATATGATGTTCATCAATGCAATATACAACATTGATTAGGTCGTGTTCAGCAAAAACCTTTTAAGTATTATTTAGTGTTTTGACCAAGTCAATATACTAATTACTTAATTTTTAGCGCTCAGTAACCTAGTATTTTGACTAACATTACAGGTAGCGCTTAAAGTTTTAAGCAGCATTTCTGAAAAGCTAACAATATTAGCTTTTGCCATTCAGGAGTAGCATTTTATATTTTTTGGCAAACAAATATCCATTGGAAATTTTATGTTTGAAAATTATTTAAATCCTTTTATGTCAATTTACATAATCAGCAAACTCAATAACTAAATTTATTGAATACATTGGATTCAACCGTTCATCTCAACAGCTATATGCTGACAATTAACTAAAAAATGCTATCAGCTATCTAAACCAATATCTGCCGCCTCGCTGTCTGCCAGGTAAACAACTAATTTTCTAAACAGGCCTTAAAAAGAGTATAAGAGTTCGAACTATCATAATAATAGGGTAGAGAAGCTACAGTAGATCGATATATATGTTAATGATACGTTGATATTATAAAATTTCAAGTTGATTTCCTTCCTTATAAATGATGTCCACTTACTGCTAACAACCAGTGTATTTCAAAGTATCATGGTAAAATGAAATTGATGTGATATGAATATGTTCATTTTTTGAGTATAAATATTGGTAATTATCAATATCAAAGCAAGGTGATGCTTAGATGAATAGACTTTTAAAAATGATAAAGTGAAACTAGGCTTACAAAAATGACAAAAAGGATGAAAGACACAGTAGGAATTGAAATTACAACATGTAATGTGTTATAAATAATGCTAAAAGTTTCTCATGACATCAAGAAGCTATGTCAGTTAAAATTTTACTATAACGCGACTAACCAACTATTAATAGCACAGAAGAATTATCCCATGTTTAATTGGACATATCACTTATTGTGTCACCACATACGGTGACAACTTTAAAATATCACCATGTATCAACAACGTGATGATTAAATGCATGAGCTTATCACACAGTGAATCCATATGTACCCATTATTTTGTTTTCTTGGGGATAAAATGTGTATGTAATATCGACCTTTCAAAGAGCACCAGTGGTCTAGTGATAGAATAATACCATCCCATAGTATAGACCCGGGTTCTATTCCCAGCTACTCCGTTTTTCAATTTTTTCCGTGCAGTGTAATATTTTCTTAATAATTTGTTCTAGTAATTCCACAACAAGGTTGTGGCGCAGTCAGTGATTACACAGGTCTCCCAGGTTTGGGTACTATTCTACCACTAGACAAGTCAAGTCAAGTCAAGGGAAAAGCACAGCATTAACTATGGTATGATTGTTTGGTCATTTCTGTGCTTAGAATTGAAGCTTCCTTTCTTATTTTCTGGACTTGTTAATACAGATTTCAGGGTTCATTTGCCCAGAATTTGCTGATCTTCACTTGAAAAAATATCTATTTTAATTGTCAATATACAACTGTTTTACTCCCAATAGTATAATGCATTGTACTCCTATAAATAGATCTAATTGGACATAGTTAGCAGCATCGCTAGAGAACTGAAGGAAAAAGCAACTTAGATTGGAAAGTATGAACTTTAGGAATTAGGTGAATCCAAAGCTGGAAAATACCTATATCAAACTTGGTTAAGATTGATACTTAGATTAATGAATTGTAATACATTATACACTTCGAAGTATAATATACAATGTTCATCAATGCAATATATAACATCGAACAGGTCATGTTCAACAAAAAAGTTTTAAGTAGCATTTAGTGTTTTGACCAAGTCAATATACTAATTCGTCAATTTTTAGTGTTCAGTAACCTAGTGTTTTGACTTACATTTCCAATAGCATTTAGTGTTTTAAGCAGCATTTCTGAAAAGCTAGTAATATTACTCTTTGGCATTCGGAAGTAGCATTTTATATGTTTGGGAAAACAAATATCCATTGGAAATTTTATATTTGGAAATTACTTATATCCTTTTGCGTCAATTTAAATTAATCAGCTAACCTAACAACTAAATTTATTGAACGCATTGGATTTAACCACTCATCTCAACAGCTATATGCTAACAATTTTCCAAATAGGCCTTAAAAGGATTATAAGAATTTGAATTATCATAATAATAGGGTAGGGAAGATACAGTAGATCGATATACACATCAATGATATATTTATATTATAAAATTTCTGCTTGATTTGCCTCCTTATAAATGATGTCCACTAACTACTAACAACCAGTGTCTTTCAAAGTATCATGATAAAATGAAATGGATGTGATATGAATATATTCATTTTTCGAGTATAAATCATGATAATTGTTAATATCAAAGCAAGGTGATGCTTAGATCAATAGACTTTTAAAAATGATAAAGTGAAACTAAGTTTATAAAAATGACAAAAAGGATGAAAGAAACAATAGGAGTTGAAATTATAACATGTAATGTATTATAAATAATGCTAAAAGTTTCTCATGACATCAACAAGCTATGTCTATTAAAAATTTACTATAATGTGACTAACCAACTATTGATAATACCGAAGAATTATCCCATGTTTAATTGAACATATCACTTATTCTGTCACCATGTACAGTGATAACTTTAAAATATCACCATGTATCAACAACATGATGATTAAATGCATGAGCTTATTACACAATGAAACAAAAACATTACCGTAACCTTCTGTAATTCTACCATTAAAACATGAATCCATACATACCCATTATTTAGTTTTCTTTGTGATAAAATGTTTATTTAGTTTTCTTTGTGATAAAATGTATATGTAATATCGACCTTTCAAAGAGCGAGCACCAATGGTCTAGTGGTAGAATAGTACGTTGCCACGGTACTGGCCTGGGTTCTATTCTCGACTAGTGCATTTTTTAATTTTTTCCGAGCAGAGTAATATTTTCTTAATAATTTGTTCTAGTAATTCCACAACAAGTGGTGGCGCAGTCAGCGACCGCACAGGTCTCCTAGCTTTGGGTACTATTTTGCCACTAGACAAGTCAAGTCAAGTCAAGGGAAAAGCACATCATTAACTATGGTATGTTTGTTTGGCCTTTTGTGTGCTTGGAATTTAACCTTCCTTTCTTACTTCCTGGACTTGTTAATACGGATTTTAGGGTTCACTTGCCCCGAATTTGTTGATCGTTTCTTGGAAAAATATCTATTTTAATTGTCAATATACAAGTATTGGATTACTCCCAGTACTACAATGCATTGTACTCCTATAATTAGATCTAATTGGATATAGTTAGTGGCTTCGCTAGAGAATTGGGGGAAAAAACATCTTAGATTGGAAAGCATGAACTTTAAGAATTTGGTGAATCCAAAGCTTGAAAATATCTATATCAAACTTGGGTAAGATTGATACTTAGATGAATGAAGGGTAATACGTTATACTCTTTGAAGTACAGTATATAATGTTCATCAATGCAGTATACAATATCGAATAGGTCGTGTTTAACAAAAACATTTTAAGCAGCATTTAGTATTTTGACCAAGTCAATAATGCTAATTAGTCAATTTTTAGCGTTCAATAACCCAGCGTTTTGACTGGCATTTCAAGTAGCATTTAGCATTTTAAGCAGTATTTCTTAAAAGCTAATAGTATTACCCGTTGCCATTTAGAAGTAGCATTTTATACTTTTTGGCAAACAAATATCCATTGGAAATTTTATACTTGGAAATTATTTATATGCTTTTACTCAATTTAAATTAATCAACTAACCCAACAACTAAATTTACTAAACGTATCGGATTTGACTGCTCATCTCAACAGCTATATGCTAACAATTAACCTAAAAATAATGTCAGCTACCTAAAGCACTATCTGCCACCTCGCCATCTGCTGGCTAAACAGCTAATTTCCAAACAGGCCTTAAAAGGAGTATAAGAATTTAAATTATCACAATAATATGGTAGAGAAGCTGCCGTAGATTGATCTATACGTCAATGATACATTGATATCATAAAATTTCTGCTTGACTTCCTTCCTTATAAATGATGTCCACTAACTACTAACAACCAGTATCTTTCAAAGTATCATGATAAAATGAAATGGATGTGATATGAATATATTCATTTTTTGAGTATAAATCTTGATAATTGCTGATATCAAAGCAAGGTGATGCTTAGATCAATAGACTTTTGAAAATGATAAAGTGAAACTAAGTTTATAAAAATGACAAAAAGGATGAAAGACAAAAATAGGAGTTGAAGTTACAACATGTAATGTATTATAAATAATGCTAAAAGATTCTCATGACATCAACAAGCTTTGTCTGTTAGAAATTTACTATAACGTGACCAACCAACTATTAATAGTATCACAGAATTATCTCATGTTTAATTGGACATATCACTTATTGTGTCACCAAATACATTGACAACGTTGAAATATCACCATGTGGCAACAACACCATGGTTAAATGCATGAGCTTATTACACAATGGAACAAGAACATTATCATAACCTTTTGTAGTTTTACCATTAAAGCATGAACCCATACATACGTATTATTTTGTTTTCTTTTTGATACAATGTATATGTAATATCTACCTTTCAAAGAGCACCAGTGGTCTAGTGGTAGAATAGTTCCCTGCCATTGTACGGATCTAGGCTCGATTCCCTGCTAGTGCACTTTTAAATTTTTTCCAAGCAAAGCAATGTTTTCTTAATAATTTGTTCTAGAAATTCGACAACTAGGTGGTGGCGCAGTCGACGATCGCATATCTCCTGGCTTTGGGTACTATTCTGCCACTAGACAAGTGAAGCCAAGTCAGGGGAAAAGCACAGCCATAATTGTGGTGTGGTTGTTTGGCCTTTTGTACACTTGGAATTGAATCTTCCTTTCTTGCTTTTTGGACTTCTTTATACGGATATCAAGGTTCATTTACCCCGAATTTGCTGATCTTCGCTTCGGAAAAGATCTATTCTAATTGTCACTATACTATTAGATTACTCCCACCAATATAATGCATTGTACTCCCACAATGAGATCTAATTGTACATAGTTAGTGGCTTCGCGAGAGAATTGAAGGAAAAAATATCTTAGATTGGAAAGCATGAACTTTAAGAATTAGGTGAATCCAAAGCTTGAAAATATGTATATCAAACTTGGGTAAGTGTGAAACTTAGATCATTGAAGTGTAACATGTTATACTCTTCGAAGTATGGTATAATGTTTATCAATGCAATATACAACATCAATTAGGTCATGTTCAGCAAAAACTTTTTAAGTAGCAGTTAATATTTTGACTAAGTCAATATACTAATTCTCAATTTTTAGTGTTCAGTAACCTAGTGTTTTGAGTAACATTTCAAGTAACGTTTAGCATTTTAAGCAGTATTTCTAAAAAACTAACAATATGACCTTTTGCCATTCAAAAGTAGTGTTTTATATGTTTTGGAAAACAAATATCCATTGGAAATTTTATGTTTGAAAATTATTTGTATCCTTTTATATCAATTTATATTAATCGGCTAACCCAACAACAAAATTTACTGAATACATTGGATTCAGCCGCTCATCTCAACGTCTATATGCTAACAGTTAACTAAAAATGCTATTAGCTACCTAACCATTATCTGCCACCTCGCTGTCTACCAGCTAACAGCTAATTTTCCAATCAGGCCTTGAAAGATGTACAAGAGTTTGAATTATTATGATAATAGGGTAGAGAAGCTACAATAGATCGGCATATATGTTAATGATACGTTGATATTATAAAATTTCTAGTTGATTTCCTTCCTTATAAATGATGTCCCCATACCACTAACAAACACTGTATTCCAAAGTATCATGGTAAAATGAAATTGATGTGATATGAATATATTCATTTTTCGAGTATAAATTGTGATAATTGTTAATATCAAAGCAAGGTGATGCTTAGATAAATAGAGTTTTAAAAATGATAAAGTGGAACTAGGTTTATAAAAATGACAAAAAGGATGAAAGAAATAATAGGACTTGAAGTTCCAACATGTAATGTATTATAAATAATGCTAAAAGTTTGTCACAACATCGACAAGCTATGTCAGTTAAAAATTTACTATAACCCCACCAACCACCTATTAATAGCACCAAAGAATTATCCCATGTTTAATTGGACATATCACTTATTGTGTCACCACATACAGTGACTACTCTAAAATATCACCATGTATCAACAACGTGATGATTAAACGCATGAGTTTATCACACAATGAAACAACCAACATTATCATAACCTTCTGCAGTTCTACCATTAAAGCATGAATGCAGACGTACCCATTATTTTGATTTCTTGGAGATAAAATGTATATGTAATATCAACCATTCAAAGAGCACCAGTGGTCTAGTAGTAGAATAGTACCCTTCCAAGGTACAAATCTGGGTTTGATTCCTAGCTAGTGCATTTTTAAATTTTTTCCAAACAAAGTAATATTTTCTTAATAATTTGTTTTAGGAATTCCACAACTAAGTGGTGGCGCAGTCGGCGATTGCACAAGTCTCCTAACTTTGGATACTATTCTACCACTAGTCAAGTCAAATCCAGTCAGGGGAAAAGCACAGCATTTACTATGGTATGTTTGTTTGGCCTTTTGTGTACTTGGAATTGAAGTTTCCTTTCTTGCTTTCGGAACTTGTTAATATGGATTTTAGGGTTCATTTGCCCCAAATTTGCTAATCTTCGCTTGGAAAAACATCTATTTTAATGGTCAATATACAACTGCTAGATTACTCCCAGTAGTACAATGCATTGTACGCCTATAACTAGATCTAATTGGGCATAGTTAGCGGCTTTGCCAGAGAATTGAAGGAAAAAACACCATAGATTGGAAAGCATGAACTTTAAGAATTGGGTTAATCCAAAGCTCGAAAATATCTATATCAAACTTGGGTAAGATTGAAACTTAGATCAATGAAGTGCAAAACATTATACTCTTTGAAGTATAATATATAATGGTCATCGATGCAATATACAACATCAAATAGGTTGTGTTCAACAAAAACATTTTAAGTAGCATTCTGTATTTTGACCAAGTCAATATACTAATTAGTCAATTTTTAATGGTCAGTAACATAGTGTTTTGACTAGCATTTCAAGTAACATTTAGTATTTTAAGCAGTATTTCTGAAAAGGTAACAGTATTACCCTTTGTCATTGAGGAGTAGCATTTTATATTTTTTGGCAAATAAAGATCCACTAGAAATTTTATATTTGGCAATTATTTATATCCTTTTACATCAATTTAAACTAATCAGCCAACCCAACAACTAAATTTACTGAATGCATTGGATTTAACCGCTCATCTCAACAGTTATATGCTAATAATTAACCTAGAAATGCTATCAGCAACCTAAAGCACTATCTGCCACCTCGACATCACCTAGCTAAACAGCTAATTTTCCAAACAGGCCTTAAAAGGAGTTTAAGAATTCGAATTATCATAATAATAGGGTAGAAGAAGCTACAGTAGATAGAAGATCGATATATACATCAACGATACATGGATATTATAAAATTTTTGCTTGATTTCCTTCCTTATAAATGATGTCCAGTAACTATTAACAACCAGTGTCATTCAAAGTATCATGATAAAATAAAATGGATGTGATATGAATATATTCATTTTTCCAGTATAAATTTTGATAATTGTTGATATCAAAGCAAGGTGATGCTTAGATCAATGGACTTTTAAAAATGACAAAGTGAAACTAGGATGAAAGAAACAATAGGAGTTGAAGTTACAACATGTAATGTATTATGAATAATGCTAAAAGTTTCTCATGACATCAACAAGCTATGTCTGTTAAAAATTTACTATAATGTGACAAACCAGCTATTAATAGTATCGAAGAATTATCCCATGTTTAATTGGACATATCACTTATTGTGTCACCACATACAGTGACAACGTTAAAATATCACCATGTATCAACAACGCCATGATTAAATGCATAAGCTTATTACACAATGAAACAACAACATTATTATAACCTTCTGTAGTTCTGCCATTAAAGAATGAATCCATACATACGCATTATTTTGTTTTCTTTGTGATAAAATGTATATGTAATACCGACCTTTCAAAGAGCTCCAGCGGTCGAGTGGTAGAATAGTACCCTGCCACCGTACAGACCCAGGTTTGATTCTCGGCTGGTGCATTTTTTAATTTTTTCCAAGCATAGTAATGTTTTCTTAATAATTTGTTCTAGAAATTCGACGGCTAAGTGGTGGCGCAGTCGGCGATCACGGGTCTCGTAGCTTTGGGTGCTATTCTGTCACTAGACAAGTCAAGTAAAGTCAAGTGAAAAGCACAGCATTAACTATGGTATGGTTGTTTGGCCTTTTCTGTGCTTGGAATTGAAGCTCCCTCTCTTGCTTTCTGGAGTTCTTAATACGGATTTCAGGGTTCATTTACCCCGATTTGCTGATCTTCGCTTCGAAAAATATCTATTTTAATTGTCAATATACAACTGTTGGACTAGTCCCAATAATATAATGCATTGTACTCCCATAAACTAGATCTAATTGAACATAGTTAGCGGCTTTGTGAGAGAATTGAAGGAAAACATGCCTTAGATTGGAAAGCATGAACTTTAAGAATTAGGTGAATCCAAAGCTTGAAAATATCTATATCAAACTTGGGTAAGATTGAGACTTAGATCAATGAAGTGTCATATGTTATACTCTTTGAAGTATAATATAATGGTCATCAATGCAATATACAACATCGATTAGGTCGTGTTTAGCAAAAACTTTTTAAGTAGCATTTAGTGTTTTGACCAAGTCAATATACTAATTACTCAATTTTTAGCGTTCAGTATCCTAGTGTTTTGACTAGCATTTCAAGTAGCATTTAGCATTTTGAGCATCATTCTGAAAAGCTAATAATATTAGCTTTTGCCATTCAGAAGCAACATTTTATATTTTTTGGCAAACAAATATCCATTGGAAATTTTATATTTGGAAATTATTTAGATGTTTTTATATCAATTTACATTAATCAGCTAACCTAACAACTAAATTTACTAAATATATTAGATTCAACCGCTCATCTCAACAGCTATATGCTAGCAATTAACTAAAAAATGCTATCAGCTACCTAACCACTATTTACCACCTCGCTGTCTGCCAGCTAAACTGCTAATTTTCCAAACAGGCATTAAAAGGAGTAGAAGAGTTTGAATCATCATAATAATAGGGTAGAGAAGGTATAGTAGATCGATATATATGTCAATGATATGTTGATATTATAAAATTTCAAGTTGATTTCCTTCCTTGAAATGATGTCCGCTTACCACTAACAAATGATGTATTTTAAAGTATCATGGTAAAATGAAATTGATGTGATATGAATATCCATTTTTTGAATACAAATCTTGATAATTGTTAATATCAAAGAAAGGTGATGCTTAGATCAGTAGACTTTTAAAAATGATAAAGTGGAACTAGGTTTATAAAAATGACAAAAAGGATGAAAGAAACAATAAGAATTGAAGTTATAACATGTAATGTATTATAAATAACACTAAAAGTTTCTCATGACATCAACAAGCCATGTCAGTTAAAGATTTGCTATAACGCAACAAACCAACTCTTAATAGCACCAAAGAATTATCGCATGTTTAATTGGACATATCACTTACTGTGTCACCACACATAGTGACAACTTTAGAATATCACCATGTATCAACAACGTGATGGTTAAATGCATGAGCTTATCACACAATGAAACAACAATATCATAACCTCCTGTAGTTCTACCATTAAAGCATGAATCCATATGCACCCATTATTTTGTTTTCTTCGAGATAAAATGTATGCATAATATCAACCTTTTAGAGAGCACTAGTGGTCTAGTGGTAGAATAGTACCTTGCCATGGTACAGACCCGAGTTCAATTCCTAGCTTGTGCATTTTTTAATTTTTTCCGAACAGAGTAATGTTTTCTTAATAATTTGTTCTAGTAATTCCACAACTAGGTGGTGGCGCATTCAGCGATCGCACAGGTCTCCACGCTTTGGGTACTATTCTACCACTAGTTAAGTCAAGTCAAGTCATGGGAAAACCATAGCATTAACTATGGTATGTTTGTTTGGCCTCTTGTGTGCTTGGAATTGAAGCTTCATTTCTTGCTTTCTGGACTTGTTAATACGGATTTTAGGGTTCATTTTCCTGAATTTGCTGATCTTTGCTTGGAAACATATCTATTTTGATTTTGAATATACAGCTGTTAGATTACTCCCAGTAGTATAATGCATTCTACTCCAATAAATAGATCTAATTGGACATAGTTAGCGGCTTCGCTAGAGAATTGAAGGGAAAAACATCTTAGATTAGAAAGCACGAACTTTACGAATTAGGTAAATCCAAAGCTTGAAAATATCTATAACAAACTTGGTTAAGATTGAAACTTAAATCAATGAAGTGTAATACGCAATGCTCTTCGAAGTATAACATATAACGTTCATCAATGCAATATACAACATCGAATAGGTCGTGTTCAGCAAAAATATTTTAAGTAGCATTTAGTGTTTTGACCAAGTCATTATACTAATTAGTCATTTTGTAGCGTTCAGTGACCTAGTGTTTTAACTAGCATTTTAAGTAGCATTTAGCGTTTTAAGTAGCATTTCTAAAAAGTTAACAGTATTACCCTTTGCATTCAGAAGTGGCATTTTATATTTTTGGGCAAACAAATATCCATTGGAAATTTTATGTTTGGAAATTATTTATATTCTTTTACATCAGTTTAAATTAATCAGCTAACCCAATAACTAAGTTTACTGAACGCATTGGATTTTACCGCTCATCTCAACCGCTACATGCTAACAATTAACCTAGAAATGTTATCAGCTACCTAAAGCACTATCTGCCACCTCGCCATTTGCTACCTAAACAGCTAATTTTTCAAATAGGCCTTGCAAGGACAATAGGAATTTGAATTATCATAATAATATGGTAGAGAAGTTATAGTAGATCGATATATACATAATGATACGTTGATATTATAAAATTTCTGCTTGATTTCCTTCCTTATAAAAGATGTCTTCTAACTACTAACAGCCAGTGTCTCTCAAAGTATCATGATAAAATGAAATGGATGTGACATGAATATATTCATTTTTTGAGTATAAATCTTGATAATTGCTAATATCAAAGCAAGGTGATGCTTAGATAAGTAGACTTTTAAAAATGATAAAGTGAAACTAAGTTTATAAAAATGATAAAAAGGATGAAAGAAACAATAGGAGTTAAAGTTACAACATGTAATGTATTATGAATAATGTTAAAAGTTTCGCATGACATCAACAAGCTACGTCTGTTAAAAATTTACTACGATGTGACTAACCAACTATTAATAGCACCAAAGAATTATCCCATGTTTAATTGGCCATATCACTTATTGTGTCACCACATATAGTGACAATGTTAAAGTATCAAAATGTATCAACAACGCCATGGTTAAATGTATGAGCTTATTACACAATGGAACAACAACATTATCATAACCTTCTGTAGTTCTGCCATTAAAGCATGAATCCATACATACCCATTATTTTGTTTTCTTTGTGATGAAAGGCATATGTAATATTGACCTTTTAAAGAGCACCAGTGGTCTAGTGGTAGAATAGTACTTTACCACGGTACAGACCCGGGTTCGATTCCCGGTTGGTGCATTTTTAAATTTTTTCCAAGCAGAGTAATGTTTTCTTAATAATTTGTTCTAGAAATTCGACAATTAGGTGGTGGCGCAGTCGGCGATCGTGGGTCTCCTAGCTTTGGGTACTATTCCGCCACTAGAGAAGTCAAGTCAAGTCAAGTCAGGGGAAAAGCACTGCATTAACTATGTTATGGTTGTTCAGCCTTTTGTGTGCTTGAAACTGAAG
>NCQT01137767.1:11264-22761 GCA_002740465.1 Stenocereus thurberi | reverse complement strand
GTTATATCCAAAATCGTGCATCCAATCACACCCCTTTACTCTTGATGGCTTCCTTTAATTTTGACCCTTGTAAATGCTTTATTTGTGATGGCGACGATGATAGGGACGACGGTAATGACCGGAATTGATAATTGGAGAATTAATTAAGATAATTGAAGGAAGAGAGAGAGAGAGACAGAGAGACAGAGAGAGAGATAGAAAAAGGGGAAGGTTTGGTTATGGAAGAATGAGGAAGTCGAAGCAGCAGAGGCGAAGGAGCTCTTCGGGTTTCACTGGGTAGGCAAGGGGAGAGAAGAAGAAATGAAGGAGAGCTGACACAGGCTCATTTGTCCTACGCATGACAAATAAAGAAGAGGGGAAAGGAGGTAAACTGGGTTCTGGTAACATCTGGGCCGGGCGTGCGGAAGAGGAAAGGAGGAAAGGGTAAAAAAAGAAGAGAGAAAGAGGGGTGTTCTGGGGCTATTGGGCTGGAGAGGATGCGAATAACGAATAGGCCCGATGGAAAGAGGTAGAGAGCCGAAGAGGGAAATAGAGGCCCGCCTGAGGCCCATTAGGTGAGCTGAGGGAAGCTGGATTAGGCAAAGCGCAGACTGGGCCTCAGATTGGGCTAAAGACTGGGCTAGGTTTCGGGTTTAGAAGGCCCGACTTTAGCCCCTTATTTCCATTTTGTCCAACTTAATCCAAAACTTGATATTGTTTAAGAAAATTATTTATTTTGTTCAAAAATTCTCCAATTCCTTCAAAATAAACAAAAACATTTTAAAATCCTAATTTAATTATTTATTTTGAACAAATATTAGATAATATAGGATATAAAAATGATATAATTTCAAGTTAAACACTTCCTTATCTTTTAGGAATCTTCTAGAAGGTTTTACACCACCAGTAGCGGTGCTGCCACCTAGAGTCTCTTCTTTGGTAGGTGTAGATTCATTCTATAATGAGAAAGGCTAAGAATTACAGTTGTAACCACCTCAAATAGATCCAAAACTTAAATTGCTCTAAAATTGAATTTTTTGTACACTCCTCTTAATTTTTATCATTTCCCTCTAAAACGGAATCCAATGTCAATTTTTAGCACACGGGGATAAAATAGACATCTTAAAGTGAAAAACCAAAATGTCAGTTACGAATGCTTAGATCTAAATCAATTAGGCATCATTAGTTAGGAACCAAACTTAACTCAAATTTAGCAAATTTAGCAGCAAAAATCTATATTGCCTCGCCATTTTGGGGAATCAAAATGCAAACATCTACTTATAATATTTACATATCCTAGTCGTAGACTCAAACATCTTTCAAACGACTCATAGATTCTTTATTTTTGAACCTATTCACTAGGTGAAAAACCAAGATAAATTCGGATTATGTGCTAGAATTTAGTGACAAGTGACTTTAGGATAGATGAGACCATCTCATTTCATGGTGTAAGGGCAAGGGGGTCTTGATAGGTATCAATAACTGATGTAAGATTTTAGTGTACTACAACTCTTATTGTACAAAGACCACTTTAAGATTCAAGTGCAATTCTTAATGTGTTGTTTGCACTTTCTAGCTACTTGGTCTTCTGTTCATAGAGTACTTGAAACTTGGAAGACTGCTGGTGATGCCATTCAGCCATTAGACATAATTTATTGATGTATGGTTTGTTATCTCCAGACACAGCTTTTTGATTTAGAGTTCATGCATATGCTTGCACGAGAAGCCCAAGGCCATTGAATAGAAATGCAAATGAGCAAAGACAAAATATATAGTTTGGAAAAAATTACCACCACTAAAAGAGATAAAGATAACCACCAACCCTAAGGATTTAGGTCCCTATTTATTGTAACTATTGGACCAAAATTTAGATAAAGAACTTCAATATGTTGATAGAGTTTTTAAGCTAACAAAGTTGTGATTTTCATTCATCATATTTTGAGCATTACAATCATATTTTGACTATTTGTATCCCTTCTCACAAGTGTCTCTAATAGCTATTGCAAGCTACAAAGTTAAAGAAATTCAAACAAGGTAGGTGGCATCTAATAGCCCAACTCTAAATTACGTTTATTTATTTAATTTAAATCATGTTATTAATTTTTCACAATTATTTATCGCATTTAATCATCCCAGTTGGGAAAATTTATTTCGGATCCCACTTTGCAATTCGAGTTTCATTTACTGTAATAATTTCGGGTAAATCGATATTCGGCCCCGGTAAATGTGATTACGTGATAAATTATTTTTCATAATGTTACAAAAAATTAATTGTTAACCATGCAAAATTTGAGGCCAAATTCACCAAGTTTGGTCCAATTTATTTGGGCCCGTTTTGCGGCCCGATTCACTTTGGCTCAAATTGTGGCCCGAAAATTTTACACTAAAATTAAGTTAATCACTATCATTTGTATCTAATTTTAATTAGCAAAAAAATATTTTGGAAGGATAAATATTATCCAAGCGTCAAGACAATAACAAACCATTACTTTTCACCAAGTAAAAATCATAATCTTCTTCTTCTTATTTCCTCCACACCCCCATGGCAGCCCTCCTCCTTGCTAAAGTTGCTGCTGTTTTCAGCCCCCTTGCTGCCACTCCAGGCATCAGCCGGTCACCCTTGCTGCCACTAGCCACCACCTACCCCTCCTCCAACATTATTTTTGGGGATGTTGGAGATGGTGGAGTTAAGCTTGAGCTTGATCAAGCATGTATGAATCAGGAAAGTTTGGATTTGTGTTTGTTTATTTAATTGTTGTGATCTAGCATGGAGAATAAGTTTAATGATGGTTGGTGATCTTATTTTATTCATTTATGGTGATTTGGATAGAACTTGAATGTGACGCGACCTAGGGTTTCATGATTATACATAGTTTAACTTGATTTTTGGAATCAAGTATGTTATTTAGATAGAATTAGATGCAATTTAAAGGTTGGATGTGTTATTGACTTCAAAGGATGATGTCATTTGAGTTTTATCAAAATTATTAGATTATGAAAAATTTCATAAGTAGCCAAAAGAGCTTGTTTGAATTATTAATGCAAATAAGTGAGGTTATGGAAGCTTTCTAAGTGTTTTTGTAGAAAGAATGATTGTAAAACCTGTAAATATGATCATGTAGCGATTTTGAGTAATATGGCCATTTAAGGTGATGAGAAGGAACAAGACTTTGTTAAATGATTTTAAGGAATGATTTTAGATGGGAATTTATGTGAAAAGAAATGAGAAAGCAAAAGCAGAGTGGCTGTAAACTGGCAAAAAATAGGGGCCACTTTTCCAATAAACTGGTAATGATCAGCCTAGTTAAAAACTATGATTTTTGGTGGATAGATAGATCAGTGAGTTATCTTTCAAATGCCTTTTGAATCACCTCATTCGGAGTTGTGTCAAATAAGTTATGGCCGTTTTGCCAAGATTGCACAGGACAGATCCAAGTTGTGCACAGTTGTATTTCAACCCAATTTTAAGAACCCTATTGTGGCAATTATGTTTTACACTGTGAATGAAAGTTTTGAGGGATTTTTTAAGCTTTTCATATTGGGATTTTATATCTCAATTGGAGATTGGGGGTGAAAGATATAGATTTTCTAATGTAGACCTTCAAATGGTAATATGAAGGAAGAAAGAAACCACGACATTCAGAAATATTCTCAGGAGTTTCTATATAATTATAGATATTGCAAAGAAATACAAAGTTTAGTGAGTTTAACAACTTTCATTTTGTATAGATGCTTACTTGGGTTGGAAAATTGAGTCAAATGGGCATGAGAATGAAATTGGAGAAGTAAAGAGGGTAATGACACAAGTTAAGGTTATATGAGCTTTCCTAAACCTCACAACACCCCTCTTTTCACTAAACCTTCTATTATTCATTTTAGAAACATTAAAAACCCATTTTCTATTTGCATCCATTAAAATACTTCCATTATCACCTCAATTATTACATTTTGGTCTATTGTACTTCAATTTGTTTCACTTCGAGTTCAATGACCCTAACTTATTTATTTTTCAAAATCATTTTAGTATAACTTATCTTATGTTGAATTGTTTGAATTGTTGATTCCCTTTTTATTAATCAATTTTCATAAAGTTACCAATTATGGGAGCGAAAGTTATTTACTAACTGCATTTACCTATAACAACATTTCTTAAGCAGAAACAGGGCCTAGTCTATCGTTTCCCATTGTGCATAAGTTTATCAAGTAAGATTGTATTTTAAAGACTTCAGGTATGTTCAATGCCTATATCTTTAGAAATCAGCACGTATTTATATAAATGATAATGTTTTGGTAAGTACATCAATGAATCAGTTTAATCAATTATTTGTCATATAATTAGTGACCCAATCTGTTATCTGTTATAGGGCATTGCCTTCAGTTACTTGTGCGATTTCAGGCCAAGTCCCACGGTCGGCTTGGTAGGTGTACACATATCCATAGATCGTAACGGTATCAAGGGGTTCACTATCAGATAATAACTAGCAATTGTAGTTTACATTCATCTTATTCACTATTTGAGCTTAAAATGAATTGCAAAGCAGGCACCCAATCAATTTATACAGAGATCTTTTTACAACATAGGAATGCATGTATTAAGCTTCAGCTCATAGTTTGAAATATTTTTCATGTTTTGTTTTAGGCAAATGCTTAGTGAATCGCCCTCATGCTAGCAAACCAGTTGAAGAAAATAAGTTGAGTAAGGGAATCTGGATAGATCAACAGTAACATAGTACTTGCATATTTTAAAGCTATATTTTGAAATCTTTAGTGGATGGAGGTGTAGATTATATAGTGAATTATTTTACTTTGGTGTATAAACCTTTTATTGGCTAGCAATTAACTGTATATGGTTTGATCATGTATGAATGTGTGTGGTTGAAGCTATGTCAAACTATGTTATTTCTAGTACTCATGCTTCAAGCCTTGTCCTTTTGGACGGTGGTGATACCCTGACTATTGGGTTTATCAATTGAAATTGAGGGAGTTAGAGTAGTGATTGCAAACAGTAGAACATGTTTAATTTGAGGGCGTTACACAAAGTTTAAGCTGAAGTGGCTAGCTTTGACACTGAAACTAAGTAAGTAAATATCCATATCATGTGTCAAGATCACAACCAAAGCTCTGTAGACAACCAACATTAACTTTAGCTAAAGTAGAGACTAATTGTATCCTTAAATAGTCTAGAAATTGAAGGAATGCAAGTGGATTAGTGGAGTTGTATTAATCGGAGCACTATACAAAAGGAAGTTTGAATAAAAGGATCCATAGTAAGTTTCTTAAACAACTTTTGGGATCAAATTTAATTAATATTTAGGTATATTTTTTTGTCCAAAAGTCAAACATAACATAAGTTTGAATCAGAATTGAACGAGGTTTCACTTCATGTGCTGAAATTATTAGCTTATACCACTTGAAATGAACTACAACATTAAGGAGTAATTCTTAGCCAAGTTCATTGCAACTTTATTCATAAGAAAGCTTACTCTCTAATCTTCAAGATGGTTCAACACAAACTGGGCCCTAAATGATATAGACAAATTAGCTCAAAAGTTGGGCAGAAATTGGATTGGTTGGAAACTAGGTCATGATCTATTTCTTCATGATCAAGGTCCTTAGAAGCTATGTTGTACTTAGAATGATGGTCATTTATATCCTTCATAATGGCTAAGGATGCTCTGCGTTATTCCCTAGCCCCTCCTCCCCCTCCTCTTGGGAGGAATTTTCCCTCAATTCTTCAAACACATCTTGATTAAGATGAGGAGTAAGATCACAAACATTAAAAGGTGGATAAAACATCCATGTCTCCTAGTTCCTACTTGTATACGTTATCCCCTACACTTTTAAGCTTGCTAAATGGGTTCCTAACTCTTCAATATGAGCTTACTCTTTCTCTTTGAAGAAAAAGTTCCTTTCTTAGGTCTATTCGGACCCTCACTCATGGTTATGAGCTTGTTGTTTCTCTTTCAATCTCATCTTTACCAGGTCATCTGGTTGAAATGTAGGTTGTGAACAATGCTTGTTGGCCTTCTTCTTGTACATTTTACTACCCTTATCTATTCTAACCTATACTTGCTCATTGAATCACTTTAATTCCTTAGCTTTCTCTTTGGCATCAGAGCTAGGATTGGATTCAAGGGGAAATAGAGTAAGATTAATACATTTGAGGAGGTTGAGGTCATAGATGACCTCAAATAAGGATTGTCTTATGGCATATCTATGAGCTCTATTATAGACAAATTCAACATCAAATAACTGGAGATGCTACTCCTTAAGGTTCTTATGAATAAGGCTCATTAAAAGGGTAGTAAGGCTTTTTTGCGACCTCAATTCGACCGTCCATTTAGGGGTGATGGGCTATTTTACACAAAAGCTTGGTCCCTAATAGTTTCCAAAGATAACTCAAAAACGACGGAAAAACTTATAGTCCCTATTTGATATAATAGTTTTTGTAACCACATTAAGCTTGATCACCTCCTTAAAATGCAAATGGTCAATGGAGTAAGCATCCTTTATTTTGGTGCAAGGGATAAGATATGTCATTCTAGAGAACCTATACACCACCACCATTATAGCATCATTCTCCCTCACCCCGCAAAATTCATTCTAGACAACCACAAAATTCATACTAACATACTCAGAAGACCATTCAGGACCAATAGAGAGGTGTAATGGCCTTGATTAAAGTGCTTAGCTTAATGATAAATAGAACATCTAGACACCCCAATATGCACATCATATGTCATCTTTAGCTAATAAAAGTGTTCAAGATGTCCACAATCTTGTTAATACTTAAGTGGCCTCCAGGGGAGACACATGAGCTTTCTTGACCAAAAAATCTTTGAGAGGGCATTTAGGTATGAAAGGCTTGCCATTCTTAAAGATGAACCCATCTTGAACTTCTTAAGGTGCCCAAACAAAAAGCGCTTCTAAGAGAGCCTTGAATTCATTATCAAGCTCGTACACCTCTTTAATAACTTCAAAACCAAGTATATTAACTTCTAAAGTAGACAAAAGAGTGTGCCTTCTTAATAAAGCATCAATTGCCACAATAGACTTGCCATCTTTATGCTTGGAAGGCAAAGAGAGGGATTAGATAAACTCCACCCATTTTGCACGCCTTAGGCTAAGCTTGTGTTGATTATTGATGTGCTTAAGAGATTGATGGTTCAAATGGAGTATAAAATGAATTGGCCTCAAGTAACAGTTCCAATGATCAAATACCCTCACAAGATCATATAATTCCTTGTCATACGTACTATAGTTGCTTTCAACTCTATTTAGCTTCTAACTAAAGTAAGATAATGGTCTCTTTTCTTAAATGAGCATGGCTTCAATTTTCACACCACTTACATCACATTTAACCTTAAAAACATTATTGAAGTTGGGCAGGCCAGGATGAGGGCTTGACAAAGCTTCTCTTTTATTGTTTCGAAGGGCCTTTGAGCTTGAGGAATCCACTCGAAAGCCCCTTTTTTAATGTATTCATTTAAGGAAGCAATAATAGAGCTGAAACTCTTGGTAGTCCTCCTATAAAAAGAGTTAGGCTATGAGAGCTTCTCACATTTGGGATGCTATTTGGAGTAAGCAAACACTTGTGGGCTTTAATCTTGGAATGAGCCACTTAAATGCCATCCTTAGAAATGATGTAGCCAAGGAATGCTATGCTTCCAATAAAGAAATCACATTGCTCTAACTCATTATAAAGTAGCTACCTTCTTACCACAACAAAGACTTGTCTAAGGTGCTCCTTGTGCTCCTCTTCCCCATAGAGATACACTAAGATGTCATCAAAATACAAAACTAAAAAGTTTCCCTAGAATGGTCTATGCACTTCATTCATTAACCTTATGAAAGTGCTAAGAGCATTAGACAATTCAAAGGGTATGACCAACCATTTATACAATCTTCCCTTGTCCCCAAAGGTTTTCTTCCATTCATCTCCCTCCCTCATCCTTATTTGGTGATATCCAAACCTAGGGTTAATCTTGGAGAAAATTGAAGAACTATGAGTTCATCCAACATGTTATAAAGGTGAGGGATGGTATCTATATTTGATGGCAATGGTCAATGGCTTTATTATCAACACACATCCTCATGGTGCAAACTCTTTGTCACGTAGCCTTAGTCTACGAGTTCTCACCCTTGCCTGTCCAACTCTTTTGGTTTGATTGAATTGCATCTATGTGTTAGCTTGTTTAGAAGTGTAGCATTAGAAATAAGGGCTACTTGGTGTTCACATCACAAATTCAAGCGGAAAACCACTTGAAAAATGTCACCATACTCCTTTACATGTATGGTTAGCGAAGACTGACAAAAGGTCTCTCTCACTCACATTTAGTTCAACCAAGAGAAGGGCATAAACAGAATCGCCTTGACTGAAGGCACAGTCAACCTATGTCTCAATCAAGTAAAGGCTTGACTCACTTGTTTCTCACTCTAGGGCTATTTTTGTGGACTATAGAATAAAGTAGGGGAGTCAAATCCATAGTTCTACCATTAAATTTAAATGAATAAGTGTTATACAATCCATTATAGATCCCATTCTTATCATGTTGCCATGGCCTCTCTAAGACAAGGTAGAAAGAATCCATGCGTAAAATCTCCTAAAGGACATCATCCTTATAGGTCTTGCCGATGGAAATAGAAATAAGAGCTTGTTTGGTGACTGTCACCTCATTGCCTCTTTTGAGCCATTGAAGATAGTCCAAGTGAGGATGAGGATAGATGGGTAGATTGAGCTCATCCATAAGTGTTTGAGGCATAACCAAGTTGCAAACCTTATCCTTAACAGAGCATTTTGTTTGAAAGATTTGTTATATTTGCCTCTTTACTTCCAGTTTCTCATATGCTGAAGTACTCTTTCAAACATGAGAGCTTCTTATTGGTTAAGACAAAGGTAAGTTAAGTTATGTTCAAGCAAATCCTCTTCTTCTTCACTCTTAGCCTCAATTGCCTGAGTGATCTCTTCAATCTCTTTTATCATCATGACATGCCTGTTTGGATATTTAGTGAGAAAATGTCCAAACCCTTGCCACTCAGAAGACTTCTGGTGCTCAAATGTCTTATATGGCTCCTTAAGAGTCTAATTATCTTTCCATTTCTCTTGTACTTGACCCTTTTATATCCCCTTGAGAGATAGGCCTTCTGGTTTGGTTGTAGAACAAATTTAGAGGAAAATTTGGAAGGAAATGGAGGCTTACTTAGAGGTTCAGAGTAAGACCATTTAGCCCTTTATAACTTTTCAACCTTGATGCAAAACTTGTGCAGGTTTTCATAGGTTCGAAAAGGTTACAACTATACCTTCTTGACGACTTGAGAAGTCTAAACCACCAAGGAATTTTTCCCATCATCGACTCAAACTCTTCTTGAGTTCTAGATTTTGAGCTGTTCAAACTCCCTTATATAATCTTTTACCTCCTTATCTCCTTACCTCTGACATTAAGTTCATGTGCTGGTAGCTTTCCTATAGGAGTCTTTTATCCATCACCTTCTTAAGCTTGCCTCAGTTCTTCATTTTAGACTTGCCATCCTTAGCTCACAGCCTCTATAATTTTTCATGCCTAAGAGAGGCATACTTCCTGAGTTTTAAAATAGTAATCTTAAAGACCTTTCAATCAATTTATTACTTGATCCCAGAATCCTTTCAAGTGCTTATACCTACTCAAGGTCTACGTCCAGATTGAGACTTCTCTCAAATTTTGGCAGCTCAACCTTAGTCTCCTTGAAATCATCTCTGGGAGGTCTTCTTACCCTAAGTCTCCTTCTATCACCATAAGAATGATCACTCCTTTCACACAAGTTTTGGGAAAAGAGCTTGGTTATACTACTCATTCCTAGGAGGATTCTAATTTATGTTCTGGTTTTAGGGCACAAGTTGAATAAATCATTGGTTCAAGGCCCTAAATCTAGATTGGAGCTCTCGTATTGTATATTTTAGTCTCGTTGATGGCTTGCTCCAATCTGCTAGGCACCCCAACTGCCTATGGGGAGTGGGAAGGATTCTCTTTCTCTTTCATTCTGGGTGATGGAGAAGGAAAAGAGTTTGGAAGGAGCTATTTATGGAGCTCAAGGATTCTTTGTGGCAAGTTGTGTGTTGGGATACGGGTTTTTTTATGGCAAGACAATTCAAGGACTAGGAAAGAAAGTGGACAACAAATGATGAAACAGGAACTAAAATTGCATAGCAAACTCACTAAGAATCAAAGTGTTGCTCTTATACCACCAAACTTGATGCATAGTCCTAAATGAGAAGTCCAAGCTCCTTGACTAAATTTTGTTTGAGTTGTACAAAAATTAAAATTAGTAGATGAAATAGATATAGTTGGATAAAGTTGCCACCACTGAGCTTGGGAGACCATCACCAAAGAAGATAAAGATAACGACCACCTCTAATGATAAAGATCCCCACTTGAACTCACCACTAGATTGAAAACTAGATAAAGAAGTTCAAGACATGGTGAGAGATTTTGAGTTCATAAAGTTGTAATTTTCATTCATCATATTCAGAGCATTACAATCTACTTAGAGTTATTTCTATCCCTCTCACAAATGTCTCCAATAGTTAGAGCAAATTGCAAAGTCAAAGACATTCAAACAAGTTAGGTGGAGTTCAATATGAAGTAGACACCCCTAAAGCTAGCTTTGATGCCTCAATCACTAAGTAAAAATCCATGTGAGGTGTCAAGCTTGCAGACAAAGCTCATTAAAATAGCTAACACTAATTTCAGCTAAAGTAGAAAGTTGCTACAACCTTGTATTAGCTAGAAATGGAAGGAATGCAAGTGGGGTACTAGAATTGCATCAATCAGGGAAAAAAAAAACACTTTCTTCCATTCGCAAACTAAATAAAAGGAACCATGCTTGGATTTCCTAGCTAACTTTTGGGATCAACTTTGATAAATATTTAGGCAAAATTCTACACCATAAAGTCCAACAAAGTCATCTAAGGCTAATAAGGAATAAGAGCCAAATGTAACTTCATGCACTAAGACTATCTGGTTGTAAATAAACTGCAACCTTAGGGAGCAATTCTTAGCTAAATTGATCACAATTTCATTCATATGAAATCTGACTCCCTAATCTCCAAAATATATTAGGGTCGGCCCAAATTGAACCCAAATGGCATGGAAAATTTAGCTCAAAATTTAGGTAGAAACTTGATTGATTCAAATTTAATTATGAGTTATTTTGGCATGATCAGGGTCCTCGAAGATACCTTTGACTTGGAATGATAACTATTGTTGTCCTTAATTGTAAGACCTCTGTTTTCATGCCCCTTGATTAAAATTGTTAATTCAATTAAGTAACATAAATGCAGAAGAAAATTTTTAATTAAAGCATTACTGCCATTCTAGGGTAAAAGGATATCTAATGTCATTAAAAGATACAATAAAATTACTTTGTCGTTCAACATGTCACAGTGAACTATTCAATTCTTATTAATTAAAACTCATCAAATGTTTGTCTTCCTTTAACATGACTTGACAAAATCCTACTTGGAGAACCAATGAGCCATTGT
>NCQT01137551.1:0-11218 GCA_002740465.1 Stenocereus thurberi | reverse complement strand
TTTTGGTCTTGCCCTCCCGTTTGGATGCTTTGCTAGTATTCATAGGTTGTCTTGTCCTTTAACAAGCTAGTTTATCCCTTTTCTCTCTTACTTAAAACCATGACTAGTTGTTGCCAGTTTAAGTTTCTCTACTTCTCCTTGTTTTGGTTTGCTTTACTTTGATCTTTGGTGCTTGAATCTCTCTCCCCCCTACCTTGGTACATCACCAAATCCTCCCAAATAAGGAAGATCATAGCAAAGTCAAATTATCTTATTTAGATATAATTAACCTAGATTAGCACTCAAAATGATCAAGTTAGTTCCCTAGCTATACTTGTTTTAGAACTAATTTTACTGCATGGTAAGGTTCGTTAGGATGTTAATAAGCATCCCAAATAGAAAATAACCTCTAAATTAGGTTTGGTCCTCTCAACTAACCAAAAACTAATATAAGTTTAGAAATGAGCCTAACTACAATGGTTGGCCAGATGTAGTTGAATAACAAAGAAGAACTTTTCATGATTTTGATTTCTCTTCATGGCTTGGCACGTTAGGATGTTGGCTACTATCATAAGCAAACATACTGTTCCTCAATCAAGTTTTTGGTGGTGATCAATCTAATGGACATCACCTAATTGTAGACTAAGCTTAATGAGGTGCCCTAGCGCATAATATTTAAGCACTAGTCCAGGAGGCCACAAATCAAGATTTTAATCTCATTGATCATTCAAGCCTACCACTGAAGCCATTATTGTATCACTTGACCTAATAAGCCCTGAAGTTATTTTAGGGAAGCTCATTTTCTGGCTCACATTAAAGCCAGTAGATGATAGAAGTTGCCCCACCATTTGATACCAACACAGCAGCTGATTCAGCCTTCTCAAACTGCTCTGTCAGCATCCTACCAGTTCACTCCAGCAGGTTTAGTTTTTAGGAGTCAACTTTGACTCCATTTTATAACAATCTTTTGCTCCTTTAATAACGTGGAAAGGAGTCAAAAAAATATCACAAGTGACCTTGAACTTTTAGTGTATGAACAAATAGCATTAGCTTTTATCCAGCTCAAGTTCACAAGAAATTTCCTTTGATCTGCTCCTTGATTTACTGCTACCCTTGCTGACTGCCCGGGATGTTCCTAAGGTTTGAAGTTACACTTGATGGCCATCATTAAGAGAGTTGAGATGTTACATTAGCTTTGCACCTCATTAATAGAGATGAGTGAGTCGAATAGGTGTCAAAGATCAAGCTAAACCTATTATTTAGGGGCTATTTTCGGTCAAACTTTACTACCATTTTTAGTATCTCTTATACTTTGACTAGCCATTAACAGAGGGAATAAGGATTAGTTTAAAAGCCTAAATTTGACTTATGTGAACTCAATTATTGATATATGAAAGTCGAGCATAGCTCATTCTCTCTTAAAATTCTCCCTAGCTTAGCTTACAAATGGGCCATTGTAGGTGGTGATCTAGTCAGTGTTGGCTTGCTAATTGGTGGTCTGTCATATCTAATTTGCAACCAATTTCCCTGATTCTAGTTTATTAGTGTGTCTTATCCAAGCTTGGATTTCTTTTATGTTATTTGTTTGAGTTGTAATCAACATATTCATCTATGTTTACAAGAGTTTGTTTAGGGAGTTTCTTGTATCTTCTCTTCTTCTATGTTCTTACCTGAATCTCCATCATTTTTGGTATCAAAGTCTAGGCTACTCTCAGGCCTTAACCTTAGCCACAAACACTTAACCCATAAAGAACCAGTTACTATCTAGATAAGATGAGCAGTAGCATGACCTTGGATGAAAATTTGAGACTTTAATGAAGAATTAAGAGCATTTGGAGAAGCATAACGAATTTCTCATAAGGTAGCTTGGGGAATCTCTACAAAAGGTGAGCATTGTAATCTGATGTAACTAACTCTTGAGGTCACTCACATAGAGAATTCAAAAGCTAACAGAATCCTTTATGCACCTCCAATGAAGATGATTCTAAACCAAGGAATAGAAGAGGCAGAAGGCAACATCCCCATCAGACTAGCTTTAACATCAAAATAAAGGTTCTAGAGTTGGAAGGGACACTTAACCTTGATGAATTTCATAATTGGTTACACATAGTTGAAAGAGGCTTTGATGATGAAGACATTCCTGAAGACAAGAAGTTCATGTTGGTAGCTTTGAGACTGAGGAAATATGCATCAGTCTGGTGGACCAACTTGTGCACTAAAAGAGCCAAGAAAGGGAAGAGCAAAATTAGGACTTGGGCCAGGATAAAATCTAAGATCAAGAATAGGTTCCTACCACCTTCTTACCTTTAGGACAACTACTCCCAATTCATAGTTCAACTCAAAGAATTATGACAGCTGAGGAGTACACCCGAGAGTTTGAAAAACTCTTGATATATAATTTGCAAGAACTTGAGGACTAGACTATAGTGGGATACTTAAGTGGGCTTGACTGTAGGTATTCTTATGTTGTGAAATTGCAGTAGTATAGTACCTTTAAGGATGTTTATGTGTTGTCTTATAGATTTTAGCAACAAAAGAAATCTAAGGCAGGGAAGAAAGAACCATCCAAACCCTTTCATAGAACCCAATCATTCAATAAGGGAAGCACTACGTCGGCCCCTAAGCCTACTATTAACTTATCCTGCTTTACTCTAAAGGCCATAACTCCATTAAGCAAACCCCTGCTAGCCAAAATACTAATAGGGGATGTTATAATTGTTATGGTATTGGAAACATAGCCTCTGATTGTCCCAACAGAAGGGTGATTACCTTGGTAGAATATCAAGCTGCCAAGGAGGAAGAAATGGAGGATGTAAGGGTAGTTTACTTGTTAGAAGAGTAAGAAGGAGAACAGGTGGTTGCTGAACCAGATAAGGGAGAAATATTAGGGATCAAAAGAGCACTCGATGAACAAAAGGAGAACATTTTCCATAGCAGATGCATCATCCATGGCAAAGTCTGCATTTTATCATAATTAGTGGAAGCTGCTCCAATGTAGCTTTTACCACTCTAATTGAGAAGTTTAGGCTACAAACTTTAGTGCAACCCTACCCTTAGTGCATCAAGTGGCTCAACTAAGGTAAGGGCTTACAAGTTAATTCTAGGTGCTTAGTTGCTTCCTCAATTAGTAAGAGTTATTTTGATGATGTGAAGCATGATATCATCCCATGGATGTATGTTATGTGCTATTAGAAAGGCCCTGACCATTTGACAGAAGAGTAACCAATGATTGTTACTTGAATACCTATTCATTCACCAAGGATGGCAAGAAAATAACCCTTTCCCTATTAGCCTCACATCAACTGCCCAAATGCAAGCCCTTCAAAGCCTAAGACCAATATAAAATGCTTCTTAACCTAGTGGAGCCTACCCTTAAGGCTTCACAACATGAGTTCAAACCCTTCAAGAAATGGATTCTCCAAACCTATACTGACCTAAAAGAGACCCAACCTTTGCCACCATAAGCGAAAGCATCCTTGACTAGTATACACATGTTTTCTCTGAGGAGATCCCTTCTAGCCTGCCTCCTACAAGAACTATCCAGCACCATATTGACTTAATATTAGGGGTTGTTCCGCCCAATGAACCAGCCTACAAAATGAAACCCAAAGACACTCAAGAGGTGCAAAGAGGTGTGGAGGAATTAGTAGCCAAGGGAATGGTGAGAAAGAACTTAGGCTCATGTGATGTGCCAGCTTTGCTTGCTCCTAAGAAAGATGGGAGCATGAGGAGGTGTATAGATAGTAGAGCCATTAACAAGGTAACTATCTAATATAAACATCCTATTCCAAGTCTAGTAGATATATTGAATGGGCTCTATGGATACAAGGTTTTCTCTAAGGTAGATTTGAGGAGTGGTGATGCATATTTTTGGGCAATGAATGCCAAGTGAGAATGGAAGGAGAGAAAGGAAATTTGGACAAGAACAAACCAAGAGAAACTCACTTGATTATGGAATGAATTGGTTGAGTTTAAATTCCCTCAAACTTTTGTCTCTTGCTTATCTCTAGTTTAAGTCACCACAGTGGTGATCCAGAGCCTTGGAGATCTTTCAATTGGTGATACCTTGTCCCTTAAGATCCAAAGTGTGAGCTCCATGGTTCTTGGTGGTGATATCTTATCCAAGAACCTTAGCCCTTTATCTTGTTACCTTATTCGCATGCAAACTACGACTCTCTCTTTCTCTTTTCTCCTCACTACTTGAGATCCTTCTTTGTTCATCATTCTAAGGACTTAGATGTGCATCAAGTGGTTTCAGAGCTTAGGCTACTCTCCTAGCCAAAGCTTCCAACCCCAAACACAACCCTTTAGCCCAAACACGTTCCCACCCATAAAGAACCCGTAGCCACTAAGTTTCAAGCACGACTAGTAGCATGACATTAGAAGAGAGATTTAAGTAACTTATGAAGGTTAACGTCGAAAAGGATGCTCAGCTTTTGTATTTAAGAAAGCAACTTGAGCAATCCATACAAAACAATCGAAGAGAGATCCAAAGCTCACACTCCACTCGTGAGTCCAATTCTGTTGAAGAAGGGTCTGAGGGCAACCCTTTTGCATTTATGAAGAAGATAAAGAAAGGTTGCCTAGAAAATCAAAGAGAGGCAAGCAACTAGCCGTACATTTCAAGGTAAAAATCCCAGAGTTCAAAGGCCAACTCAATCCAGACAAGTTCATAGATTAGATGAACACCATTAAGAGGGTATTTGAGTACAAGGATGTCGTAGATGATAAGAAGGTCAAGCTTGTGGCCTTAAAGGTATGTAAGTATGCGCCTATTAGGTGAAGTAATTGATAGGGCCGTAAGCGCATTATTGCATTGTAGCAAATCAAGGTTGTCTCCCATAAGGATTAGGTTGATCTATCGGATCTTATCCCCTTAAAATAGACTAGGCAAATTAATACTTGATATTAAAATTAAATTAATTAACTATTTAATCTAATGGATAAATAATCAAAGAATTACACAAAACTAGCAATCTCTCCATTCATGTATCAATCAAGCATTTCTTCCTCAATAGATTATTTTAAAACTGACAATCAAAGTATGGTAATCCTCTCTTAAGGTGAAGCGAAATACCTAAATCTAAGCACTTATCATTTCTCAAGGGCACTCGATTTGTTTGGGATCATTAAGCATGCGATTATCGTATTCACGGTTTCTTAATCGGTGTAACTTTTTCAAGACGCCACACAATCAAGTCAAATCATAGGGTTCTAGCATTGAATTTCACCTTTCAGTTCTTCACCTAATACCCAATACATGCTAGAAAGTGATGAAATTCCTCACAAGACAATAATCTTCTAGGATTCGACCAAACAATCCAACAATTCCGAAATATTCAAAGANATTAACACCATATCAAGAACATAACTAGTATTTGCATAAATCCGAAATCAAAATAACAAAACATAATCAAAATTACAAAACATAAATCCAAAGATGACGAGAAAAGAGAAGAGAAAAGAAATGCTTAGCCAAATAACACGCTTGAATCCGTCGATTGCAAACCCGCATGGAATCTTTGCAAATCTTCACTTCAACTCTCTCCCTCTTCCTCTAATCTATCTAAAATCTTAATCTGGTGCAATGGAATGGAGTATAGGGATAGAATGATGGGGTTTAAAATGATGTTGAAAACAACCTCTTTATAGTGAAACCGCCTGCAAGTCGAATAGTTCCGAGAAAAAAAAACAACCTTAGAGGAAATGAGGCCACCACGGACCATCTGTGGTGAGCTCTGGCTCAACATGCTTTGATTCTTTATTCCTTTCACGAGCATGTCAACTTAGGGGCATCCGTGAGGGTGAAAATCCACTCAATTGGGGTTAAAGTAAGGACAAAAATGTCCAAAAACCTGCAAAATATAGAAAAAAACTATACCCTAGTGTAAAATAGAAAAAATGAGTGTATAATATAGCATAAAACGCATAATTCTCCCAAAAAATGGTACAAAATGACCTCAAAATAGAGTGCACTTTAAGGACTTATCAAACTCCCCCATGCTTAAACCGTTACTTGTCCTCAAGCAAACACTATATAAAACCGACTAGGGGAGATGCATCGAGGGCTCAAAATATAACGACCTCGTTAAAGTAAGCAAATCATAGCATATCACAGGCTAGAATGTCAATCAATAGCAACCCTAAGTAGCACGCAGGACATTTCAAAATTAGGAAGAGAAGGTTTTTGAAAAAGTATGAGACCACAGGTTTGATGTCAAACTTGATCACCCCCAAAAGAAACACAAAGCATGTTATGTAAACACATGGAATTGATTAGAGCCAAATGGACTAGTAGAACCTCAATTTTGGAAAATGTGAATCACTCCCATTCATGTGTTTGAAATATAGCATAAGGTCACTCAAACTCATTCCAAAGCTGCAATCTACCATAGGCTTATGAAGACTCTCAAATTCTCCACCACTAAAAGTGCAATGTGCACTAGGCGATCAAGAAGATTTTATATGGGTTGTAATGTGGGCTAGAAGGGTCAAGGGAAAGGAGTGGACTAATGCATTTGGGACAATGTGGAGCTACTTAGCCAAGTGACTAGGAAGCACTCAATCAAAGCACCAGTTAACCAACAAATTCACCAACACTCCAAAAACCAACAATTCAATGAACATATCCCAGGAATAAAATAAGAAATGAGTTGACAAAGAAAGGAACACAAGCTATTTACATATCCAATGCAAATCACTTAGATTTTTTTTTTTTACTTTTTTGTTTTCTTATTTTTTCTTTTTCTCTCAACAAGATTTTTTTTCTTTTTGTTTCCTTTTATTCTTCTTTTGGAAATGAAATGAAAAATTTTAATTATTGAAAGGCATAAGATCAGTAACTATTAACTCAAAACTGAATACATATATACACAACCCAAATAAGAGGGAAACAAAGCAAATATCAATATCATGAATCTCTCAATAAACCAACAAACCAAAGTCACCTTGAGCTCAATTATCCCCAAAACTACCCACTACATAGATGAAGTGATGCTCCATGGGCTTGGCCTAAAGATAGGAATATGTGTTTAGCTAAGGGCTAATATGAAAGGATCGTAACAAAGATAGGCATAAGCTCAAAGGGCCTAACAAAGGGGAAAAACATATAATATAAGGATAGTCTATTTGGCTATGTGGCTAGAAAGACTAAAGAAAGAATGCCTATATCATCTCATCAACTATGTACATGCTAATGTGGTTTTGAACAAGAGCGAAGGCAATTTCTAGAGATGCAACAAGGAAGAGTCACACACAAGAAGGAAACACGAGATTAAATACAATGAATTAGTTTAAAGAAGACTCAAAATTTCATGGGATATCTACCAAAGTCGCATCTAGCTCATAAAACGTCTATCATATGCAAACATTAATGCTTAAGACTCCGAGGGGTAACAAAGTTCTTAATCAAGTCAAGGGTCAAAACAAGAAATATTCACAAAACCTTGATAAATTTTGGCACCAAAAGGAGTTACACTTCAAAAGTTAGTCAAGCTTATGGAAGCTATTTTGCCTAAAGAATCATCATTAGAGGGCATCTCAAACCTATCCACACCATTGCTCCCTGAAATCCTATATCCAAACCTAAATGCAATTAAATGCAAAACACTGATGCAAACAAAAAGAAACCTAAAACTATATGCTCTAACATATACACAAGCTAATAACAAAGATGAAAAACATGGAACTACCATTCCCCCATGCTTAGATAATTATTCAAAGGAAAGAAGGGAGGATAAGGGAAGGAAAACAAAGGAGAACAATCTCACCAGGTTGGGTGCTGAGTACACCTAAGCTAAGGCCTCCATACAAATGGGCCAAATGGAGCATCAGCCACTCTATCATAACTTCAAGACTCAACTAATTAAATCAGATATAGTGAAGGCCCATAGAAGCTTGTCAAACACTGTAGCATAAGGCTTACATGCTTGTCCATAAGAGAGCATGAAGATGAACATAACAAAGAAGATTAGTGCTATCTTTAATAAACCATATGCCACAGAAAAATCAAAGGGGAAATCAAAGAAAGTATTCCATATGATTTTTCTAGGTGCATCCACTAGATATATGAAATATGGGTCAAGGGAGGCATTATACCTAGTGAAGTTACCTAGAGACATAAAATTATCAACATTCCCACCAAGCATATTGAACATGTTATCCTCATAGCCCACGTCAACATTAGTATCCCAAATTATATTTTCAATAGGCGTGTCAATAATACTGAGGGGAAGAATAGGGTAATTAACAAATAGGTGAAACATGGGAATGACCAGGGGAATTAGGCAGAACATTATTACAACCAAGGCTAGGAGACTCCTCATGTATAAACACAATACATGACCCCTCTAAAGGAGTCTCAGCTTGATCATGCACTTTATTAAAAATATCTTCTGACTCAAAACATGCTTCAGCAGTATCAAACCTAGCAATCTACCCAAAAGGCTCACCCACCTCAAGCTCCGTTCACTGAGTTAAAGGGAAGGATGGATTAGGTAAGGTCAAGATAACATCAATACTATCCTTGGGTGATGCAAAGTAAGGTTGAGCATAGCATATATAATAAGGATTTGAATTAGTTTCATGGTCAGAAGAATTACACAAATCACACCAAAAATGAGCATAATAAGATCTAGCATAGAACACACAAGGATTAAAACATGAATATTTAGAAATGCAATTAGCCTTCTCGAGTTCAAATGAATCCCGAGTAATCCACTCAAGAAAATACGATTCTTCATCAACATTTTTACCATGAAAACCCCAACACTCTAAAAGAGCTTGGGTTTTATTATTCACACGCTCATCAACAACGCCTAAAATTTTTCATTTACTCACACAATAACCACATTGAGCAAGAAAAGCACGCAAACACTCAAAATACATCTAAAATAATTCATGCTCGAATTGGGAAAAATGGAAAATTGCCATTATTTTTTATAATTTTTTTATTTTTTATTTTCAAATTTTTTCGGGGTTTTTTTTTCCAAAAAAGAACAAAATGCTTAGTCAAACCTATGAAGGAAGACCCAATATCCGACGCTAGTCCTCCGCAACGGCGCCAAAAACTTGATAGGGTCGAACGCACACGTTGGCATTATAGGAAATCAAGGTTGTCTCTCCTTAGGACTAGGTTGATCCATCGGATCTTATCCCCTGAAGTTAGGTTAAGCGTATTAAGTATTGATTTGAAATTAAACGAATCAGTTATCTAATTTAATGGATTAATAATAAAGGAATTACACAAAACTAGCAGTCTCTCAATTCATGTATCAATCAAGTTTTTCTTTCCCAATTGATTATTTTAAAACTGACAATCGAAGTATCACAACCGTCTTTTAAGTTGAAGTGAAATACCTAAATCTAACTAATTACCATTTCTCAAAGGCTCTTAATTTTTTTAGCATCATTAAGCATGCGATTATCATATTCGCGGTTTCTTAATCGGCGTGACTTTCTCAAGACTTCACAAAATCAAGTCAAATCCTAGGCTTCTAGAATTGAATTTCACTTTTCAGTTGTTCACCCAATACCCAATACATGCAAGAAAGTGATCAAATTCCTTACAAGGCAATAATCTTCTAGGATTTGATAAAACAATCTAATAATTCCAAAATACTCAAAGAGATTAACACCATATCAAGAACATAACTAATATTTGCAAAAGTCCAGAAGCAAAACAACAAAGATACTGAAAATTACAAAACATGAATCCAAAGATAATGAGAAAAGAGAAGTGAAAAGAAGTGAGGAGAAAACCGATGTTCAGGTAAATAACAAGCCTAAATCACTCGATTGTAAACCCGGCATTGAATCCTTGCAATTCTTCATTTTAATTCTCTTCTTCTTCCTCTAATTTATCTAAAATCCTAATCTAGTAGAATAAAATGGGGTATGAAGATGGAATGATAGGGTTTGAAATGATTTTGAAAACAACCTTTTTATTGTGAAACCACCTGGAAGTCGAATAGTCGCGAGAAAATAAACAGTCTTGGGGGAAATGAGGCCAACATGGACCCTGGGTGCTACCACAGACCGTCTGTGGTGAGCTCTTGGTCGAAATTCTTTGATTTTTTCTTCCTTTCACGGGCATGTCAACTTAGGGGCATCCATAAGGGGTCACGATACAATCAACTCGGGTCAAAGTAAGGACAAAAAGGTCTAAAAACCTGCAAAATATAGAAAAGAACCATACCCGAGTGTAAAACAAAAAAAGAAGTGCATAATATAGCATAAAACACATAATTCTCCCTAAAAATGGGACAAAATGGCCTCAAAATGGAGCGCACTTTAAGGACTTATCAGTAACATTTTGTATAAGAGGGCTAGAAAAGGCAAGGGTAAGATTCAGTCTAGAAGGAAGATGAAAGAAAACCTTAAGGTCAAGTTTCTCCCACTTCACTTCCTTCAAGATGACTATACCAAACTTCATAATCTCAAGCAAGAGTCCAAGAATGTAGAGGAGTATACCTATGAGTTTGAAAGAGTTAGGATGTCTTATGACATTAGGGATAGTGAGGATCATGCAATGGTGAGGTACTTGGGAGGTTTGAATCAATCCATAGGAATGTAGTGAAATTACAACATTACACTACCCTTAATGAGGTTTGCTCTTTAGCCCACATGGTTGAACTTCAAAACAAAGCTAAACTTAAGAGAGAACCCCCTAAACCTTCTCAAGAGCCTACCCTTTCAACAAGGGGAGTCCTCCTCTCATACATAAACCCATGAATACACCCTCAGTCCCTCCCATCCCTAAGCCAAACTCATCAAAAGCACCCCTTAATCCATTTGAGAAAAGGAGATGTTATAGGTGTCAAGAATTTTAGTATACTACTTTGGATTGCCCGAATCGAAAGGGCATTAGCTTGTTGGAGTACCAAGCACTTAAAGAAGCCAAATTGAGAGAGGAGGTAAGTGACAAAGAGCTTCACTTAATGAAGTTTGAAGAAGAGTGTGTAGAGAAAGTGGATGAAGGAGAATTGCTTGTGCTTAGGAGAACTTTAAGCAGTCATAAAGTCTCAAACTAAGAAGAGCATTATGAAAACATATTCCACACTCGATGTACCTTCAATGGTCATGTGTGCTCTCTTATTGTAGGCAGTGGTAGTCATGTGAATGTGGCCTACACTACTTTGGTAAAGAAACTCCAACCCAAGATCGAACCTTGCCCACATCCATAGTCCATTCAATAGCTTGTCCAAGCTAAGGGACTCTAAGTCTCTTCTCATTGTTTGGT
>NCQT01137398.1:4736-15361 GCA_002740465.1 Stenocereus thurberi | reverse complement strand
GCTGATGCTTGCATGGTCATTATTATTGTACAGATACTCAACTAGAGGTAAGTTGTAATCCGAGGTCCCTATGTATTCCAATACACAGGCTCTCAGCATATGTTCTAAGGTTTGAATAGTTCTTTCTGATTGTCCATCTGATTGGGGTCGAAGGCTGTACTTAGGTATAATTCTATTCCCAATGCTTCTTGAAATCCGTACTACAACCTGGATATAAACTTAGTATTTCAATTTGCCACTAAGATGAGTAGTAGTCCACATAATTTGACTATTTTTATGAGATATATATCCGCCTATTGCTTGGATGTAGAAGTGACTTTAATGCCTAAGAAGTGTGCGGCCTTGGTCAATCTATCAACAACCACCCAAATATTATCATGCTGCTAAGTGCTTTTTGGCAATCTAGTGATGAAATCCATGGTGATGTGCTCTCATTTTCATACTACTAGAATAGATAAGGGTTGAAGTAATCCTCCAGGTTTTTTGATGTTCGGTTTTTACCTTTTGACAGGTGAGGCAGTGAGCAACAAAGTCTACTATGTCTCTTTTCATCCCCACCAACTAGAAATGGGCTTTTAGATCATGGGAAATCTTGGTACTTCCCGGATGAGTGGTAAGTGCTGAGCTTCTTTTAATAATTCCTTCTGGAGGTTTAGAATGCTAGGAATACACAACTTGTTTCCATACCAAAGCACATCATTTTGGATTAAAAACTCTTTGATCCTTCCTTCTTCTACTCCCTTTCTGATCTTCATAATTTTAGGGTCTCCCTTCTAATGTTGCTTGACTTGCTCTACTAATCAAGAAGTAATATGGAGTGCTGCTAAGTAGCTTCAGTTCCCTAGTAGCACTACGTCCATATGGAGTGCGTTGAGTTCCCTTAGAAGCATCCTTTCTTGTGTAAGTAGGTAGGCTATAAAACTAGTAGATTTTCTACTCAAAGCATCTGTCGCTACGTTCGCCTTACCAAGATGATACTTGACTTCCATGTCATAATCTTTCAGAAGTTTTAGCCATCTTATCTGTCTCATGTTTAACTCTTTCTAAGTGAAAATATATTTCAGGTTCTTATGATCAGTGTATATCTCACATCTCACTCTACAAAGGTAGTGTCTCTAAATCTTTAATGCAAATATAACTGTAGCTAACCCTGGATCGTGCGTTTGGTAATTTTCCTCATATGGCTTCAGCTGACGTAAGGCATAGGTAATAAAGCTGCCTTTCTACATTAGAACATACCCTAATCCTTTCTTGGATGCATCACTGTAGATCACAAACCCCTCTTTGCCCTTATTTATAGCTTGCACTGGTGCAAACAATAGTCGCTTCTTTAGCTCCTGGAAGCTATTTTCACATTCTTTTGTCCATTCAAACTTACTGCTTTTTTGAAGTAATTTGGTGATAGGCATGGCTAACTTATAGAATCCTCTTGTGAATCTTCTATAATAACCAGCCATACCTAGGAAGCTTCGTACTTTGGAGACATTTGTGGGTCTTGGCCAACTCACAATCACCTGTACTTTTGCAAGGTCTACTGAAATGCCTTTTTCAAACACCACATGACCTAGAACGTGTACCTTCTTAAGCCAAAACTCACTCTTTTCAACCTTAGCATATAGCTTGTGTTCTTCTAGAGTATTCAACACCACTCGTAAGTGGTCTGCATACTCCTCCTTGGTTTTAGAATATACCAAGATGTTATCAATAAATACCACACGAATTTATCGAAGAAACACTTGAATAATCTATTCATAAAGTCCATAAAGAAAATTGGGGCATTGGTTAGCCCAAATGGTGGCACTGGGAACTCATAGTGCCCATATCGAGTTCGAAAAGATGGTGTTGAGCACATCCTCTTTCTCAATCTTCAGTTGATGATACCCTAATCTCAAATTGATCTTACAGAATGCTACAGAGCCTGCTAGTTGATAAAAGAAATTATCAATCCTAAGGAGACGATATTTGTTTTTGATAGCCACCTTATTTAGCTCTTGATAACCGATACATAATCTCAAACTTCCATCTTTTTCCTTTACAAAAAGCACTAGGGCTCCCTATGGTGAAACACTAGGTTGAATTAGCCCTTTATCTAATAATTCCTTAGGCTGGATCTTCAGCTCAACAAATTCAGCAACTGCCATACAATCAGGAGTCTTGGATATTGGGGTGCTGCTCGGCACAATGTCTATTTTAAACTCAATTTCTCGATCAGGTGTCAACCTAGGCACTTCCAGGAACACACTTGGGAATTCTCTTATCATTGGAATTTCATTCAAGTCTGGTTCTTTTTTCTACCACCTCAATCTCAAACAGATAACATTAACACCCCTTTTTGAAGGTCTGCATGGCAGATATGGTTAGAATGGTTCTCCAGCAGCCATTTCCTTTAAATTCCACCCTTTCTCCTTCGGGGGTCGAGAAAGTGATTAGCTTCTTTCCATAATCTGTGGTCACCTTATGTTTAGCAAACCAATCCAACCCCAAAATGATATCTCCTCCTTGTATTTCTAATTGCACCAAATTAGCAGAGATGATTCTTCCCTCCACATTAATAGCATAATCCTTAAAAATAATGTCGGTATGATAAATAGATCATAGGGGAGTGGTCACATATAGTTGTATATCCATCTCGCCAAGCTTACTAGTGAGTTTCTTTGCAAATTCAGGGTTCACAAATGAGTGAGTAGCACTAGAGGCGAATAAGATGCTAGCATAAAGCTAATTGACAAGAAGAATATCTGAGACTGTGGCAATGGGGTCTTCAGCCTCCTCTCCTTCCAATCAAATACTTGGCCTCCTACTTGTAGCTTTTTATTGCTCTATTGCCTCTTGAGGAAGCATCAGTTGGAGGGCAGCCTCGTTGTGTTGCAGGATTGCTTCCCAGTCCTAATTTTTGAGTGTTGCTGTGGCTATTCTATGTTGCCTTTGGACAATTAGCGACTTTGTGTACTATTTCAGCACATCCAAAACACTAGCCCATAATGCTTCTAAAGGGGCTAAAATTTTGATGCCCACATTGGTCATATGACTTTCTTTTTTGCCATTGAGATGATTGTTTTCCCTTGTCTCTTCTCTTTTCGGGGTTAAATTTTAAAAATTCCTATTTCTTTATGAGCTGGATCCTCCAGGGTGAACTTCCTCTTTGCTTGGGCCAGTTCCCTAGTTTCATCTATTTTACATGGGCTGAAATTTTGATGCCCACATTGGTCACAGCCCTTTGATACATCTCCTGAAAATTGGCATAGGTGTGCCCTGCTATCATCTGTTTTACTTCTCTATCAGTCCTTGTTCAAAGTGGTCTATCCATATTTCTTAAGTAGCAACTTGGTTAGTTTAAAACGGCTAAGTTTATTGAACTTAATGGCTAAGTTTATTGAACTTTGCCGTGTATTCCACCACACTCGTATTTCACTATTTAAGGCATAGGCATTTCTATTCCTTAGCCCTCCTTACATCCTAGGGGTAGTATAAGGCGTCCATTAGGGTTTTTAGTTGTTCTTAAGTTAATGTTGGTTCACCTGCTTGAGGTTTTACTATTCCCCACCAAAACTCGACCTCCCTTTCAAACTGCTAGGTGGCTAGGCGCACCTTGAGCCTGTCAGAGCACTCCATGATCTCAATAAGCTTTCCATCCTCCTAAGCCATTCCTCATATGTCAAGGGGTTTGGCCCACCTTCGAATTTAGGGGGTTTTAGCTTATTAAACTGGCAGATCATTTCTATAGTAGTAGGTTCAGGTAGTGGTTCACGTTGTGGTGGCATCTGTTTACACATTCATACATGGAGTTAGTTCTAATTCTGGTAAGATGTTAATATCATAACCACACCATAATTTACAATGGGTAGGATCTTTCAGTTAATGAAATCATTTACAAGTGAGGTAGAAGGATGTTTTGTATAGTCATAACATAAATCTTAGCTTAACCTACATCACTTAAGGGAGTACACATCTATGCATAAGCAAATGGATGAGCACATAACACTTTGGTGAGAACCCATTTGTATTTGTCTTATTTAAACATAGGTGTTGTGACTTACAATGTTCTAATAACCACACCATAATTTACAATGGGTAGGATCTTTCAGTTAATGAAATCATTTACAAGTGAGGTAGAAGGATGTTTTGCATAGTCATAACATAAATCTTAGCTTAACCTACATCACTTAAGGGACTACACATCTATGCATAAGCAAATGGATGAGCACATAACACTTTGGTGAGAACCCATTTCTATTTGTCTTATTTAAACATAGGTGTTGTGACTTAGAAGTCTCTAGGAATCCTTACCATTCTAGTGCCCCTTTCAGAAAGAAAACAAATTAAAAGTCTTACAACCATCTTATTTATGCACATTACATCATCTGTGAACCTTTGTTTACATCACTCTATCCTACTCCCCCTCTGAAGGGTCATCTTCAGAAGGATTATCAATAATGGAGTCATCCGAGCTCTCAGGTTTGTCAGAGTTAGGGTCTAATAATTCTTCTAATCTCATAATGTAGACGTATTGAATATTATACTGTTCATGAACCAATTCTCTCATTTTAAGTATTATGGCTTGCCATCCTCATGGGTAGACTGTCCCGGAGGCATCCACCCAGCGTACCCAAATTGTGTTGACTTACTGGTAGTGATTGACTTTGGGGTCTCTCGGCAAAGAGTAGTCTCATCTGGTGATGTTCAACTTGAGCCCTCTCGGACAATGCGGTAAGGAGGTGTTAGTTTTCAGCGGGCTGAATTAGCGCCTTATGTACAAGTAGACTGAAAGAATTGCTTCTTTAGAAGGGGGTGTCTCCCCGGTAATCCACTTGATTCTCTGCTAGTAGTAAAAACTCTACTAAGCCCCGATAGGTAAAAGGGGCATATGACCCCATTTGTACTGTCCACTAACAGAGAGGAACAACAACTTCTCTCCATCTACCAGTCATAGGTAGTTTTCATATGAACTTGACCACCCAGTAGTTTTTGGTGACTTTTATTGGCCCCTATCGTTTGCTCATCTCTAACACTTTCTAGTAGAGGACACCATTTCATACGACCTACCAAAAGGGTAAGTATACATAATCAACAATGTGGAATACCATCTTACACTACCACTGTAAGGGTAAGTATGAAAGCTAGCATGTATACATATACCATAGTTTACGTAATTAATATATACTATAAGGGTGCAAAACGTTCACGTAAGCACATAAGTCACGCATTTCACACATTACAACTCTTATTATTATATCTATATGCATAATGTAACCTATGGCTCTGATACCACCAAATGTAACACCCCTCATCCTAGGGAGGTGTCACATCACTAGGACTTCCAGAAGAAATCCTAAGGTTTTTAAGCTCTACTTAAGCGGAATAAAAGTCAAAACTTAACTCTGACATGATTAGGCAATCTAGGACAAAACTGCAAGAGTTCCTCCTGCACTTATAACGTTTTAGAAGCTTAACTTAAGCTAAGGGCTGCCTGTAGGTCTGATGATAAAATGAAATTAATTACTAAATGACATGAGTCACTACCACGGATCACGTACCGGAGCTACTAGAGTTCAAACAAGTTCATAACACGCGATATAACAATATATACATAGGTGTGGTAACCATAGCCAGAGTCGTCTACACGCTTACACATCTTGATGTAAATCCCTCAAGGAACACTAATTTAGAGGTCCAAAGTAGTCAGTGGAAGCCAAATTAGCCATCAGAACCAATCTGATTTTTGCAAGTTCAAGAAGAGGTAGTTGTCGGATTAATTCAACTAGCAAACCTTGTTTTTGAGAGCTTAATTACTTAGGCCTCTTTGAGGTTTAAGTCAAATAATTTACCATGGATTTGAATTTTAGGAAGTTAGCTTTCTAGAAAATTAAGTTTCAGCTCATTTGGACTTCAATTGATACTTTAAATCAGCTCTTAAACTCAAACTATCCACGCTGCAGTTTTGGGACAGTTTTTACTTAGTTTTGTTTTTATTATTTTCTAGACCAACATCATCCAAATGCTGTAATTGTTTTTTTTTTTATAGCTCAGTGACGATGTCTAGGTTATTTATTATGTTAAGAACATAGGCAGAATAGCACCTTAAAGGGGTCAACGCGTTCATTTTGTCAAAGCTGTCCAGTAGGCATCTGAGTGTGCATGGTTTGAAAGATCTAACTGATTATGGTACTTAATGATGTCCAAATTGTTATTTTCAAAAGGGAGGGTTTCTAGATATCCTGAGGTTTCCCCCCACTGAGGAAAACCACTGATTAGCTGTCAAAATTTAGTGGCCCAATAACATAGAACTTTGGCCAGTATACGCCACCTAGCAACCCGGCTGCTTAGCCTAGGAGTTTTCCCTCTTAGGTGGGTTTTCTCCTTCAAGGTATGTGTCTACTAGGCTGGTATCTTGAGCTTAGTCACCAAGTGACTCAAGAAAGCAGTAAGTGCTATGTGGAGGGGTAAGATTAAGCCATTTTGTAAGCATTCATCTATCTACTTCAGCACAAGGTGTCAAGCATTCATTTATGTCCTACTTTTGAGATGGTAGCCATGTGTTCTTTCCTTCTAAGGGAGAAAACATGACTCATGTAGCCTAGAATCATCAAAGACTAGCTTAAGTTAATTAGTTTTAAGCCATTACATTCGTTTGTGCTTGTTTTAGGTCAGTTATGTACTAAACTGTATGTTTAGCTAGTTAAATGTACTTAGTGACTTTCCTAAGCATAATGATTACCTAATGAGTAGGGAAAGCCTTAGTACATTTTTAAAAGGCCTTGAACCCTTATTTTGTAAGCATAACTTGATAAAAGTTTAAAGAAAAGCTTGAATGAAAACTCTCTTACAAGGGTGGATTCTCTTATGTTAAATTCCTGACTGCTATATTTCTAAGTTAGTTCATTAGAGTGGTGATCTCTTAGGTCCAAATCAAACTTCTTAATGGTGCTTTTGCTGTATCTAAGGAGCCTAGTTTGGATGAACCCTTAAGGAATTTGGTGGTGATGATATCTGTATCCATCAATCCCTTAAGTCTAGCTCTTGACTCTTTAGGTGTGGATTCATTTGAGTGAGTTAAGTTCATATCTTTCACCTTTATCTTCGAATTCACTTGTTTTCTTTCTAAAGTGAGTTTGAGTCTATCCGTGATTGTAATCTTTCATGGTTTAACTTATGCTCTTGAATTGAATTTAAGCCTAACCCTTGAGAGATACATCATATTTGGTATCAGAGCTAAGTCTCATCGTTGGCTTGAAATCAAAATCCACACGTTTATCCTTCCTGCCACGCCATAAAAGTTTCCAAAAAAAAAATAAAAAATAAAAAATAGCCCTGTTTCTTGGTAAGCCTTCAACATGAGTAGTATGACTCTTGAAGAGAGGTCCGAAGCTCTTATGAAGAACTTCAAAGCGATGACCTCAACTAACGAAGAGCTGAAGAGTCACAATAAATGTTTTAGGCGCCAGTTTAGAGAAGAAAGATGACCTAACCTTAATGATCATGAGGTTAAGGTTCCAAAGTTTGAAGGAAAACTTGATCCCGATGAATTTTTTAGATGGCTTTATAACATCGAAAGAATCTTTTATTACCACAAAGTCCATGAGGAAATGATGGTTAAGCTTATTGCTCTTAGGTTGAGAAATTATGCCTCAATTTGGTGGACTAAATTGTGTGCTATGCGAGTTAGAAGGAAAAAGAACAAAATCCAAACTTGGCAGAAGATGAGATCTAAACTTAAAAACCATTTTCTACCCCTTTCATACCTTCATGAAAAAGAGTGTAATCAAGCTCGCAAAGCTAAACATCAATAAAAAGCCAAACCATTCAAGAAAGATTTCTCTGAACCCACAGTTATACCCCATCCCTTCCCACAAAAAGAAGTCCCTGAGCCTGCAATTATACCCCTTTCAACCCCACAAAAAGACTTAGCTCTACCAAAAAAACCAAATTGGTTTGGAAGCTAGTGAGGAGGTTGTTAAAGAGGTGCGTAAAAATGAAGATGGAGATGCAGCGTTGGATTTGAGTAATCTTGATGGTACCAAAGAAGAGACTTTAAGTTCTAATGAGCTTAATGATGAAAAGGATGCTAATGAATAATCTCTCATCTTAAGTAGTCCACAAGGGTTTGAGTTGAAGTAAGAGGAAATTAAGTCTGAGCTTCAACATGGAATTGAGCCCTACAACCAGGAATTACCCTTGGAGGATCAAGAAGAGGTTGTAGAGAAGGTCGAGGAAGAGGAGACACTGATCTTGACAAAAACCTTGAGTAAATTTCATGACTTGGGTGAGCAAAACAAAGTGACGGTGCTTACAAGCCATTACATTCCATGAACAATACACCAAGGTTTGAGTTGAAGCAAACAAAGATTGAGTATAAACTTCAACAAAAAAACATGCAATTTGACTCATTACTTGCTTATGATAAACCCTTGAAAAAGGTGTTTTACCATGAGTTAGTCCTGTCCAAATTTCAAAAAAACAAATCCTCCTACCAAGTCATAGTAGAAAAACAAAAGAGGAGGGTCATTTTTTTAGTCAGAATCCAAGCCATCCCTACTTACCCATTGGACTTGAGGGCAAATCCTTCTCAACAAGGGGAGGATGATGTAAATCCCTCAAGGAACACTAATTTGGAGGTCCAAAGAAGTCAAGGAAATCCAAATTAGTCATCAAAACCAATCAGATTTTTACAAGTTCAAGAAGAGGTAGTTGTCGGATTAATTCTAGCAGCATACACAGTTTTTAAGAGCTTAATTACTTAGGCCTACTTGAGGTTTAAGTCAAATAATTTACCATGGATTTGAAGTTCAGGAAGTTAGATTTCTAAAATAAACAAGTTTCAACTCATTTGGACTTCAATTGATACTCCAAATCAGCTCTTGAACTCAAACTGTCCAGGCTGCAGTTTTGCTATAGTTTTTACTCAGCTTTGTTTTTATTATTTTCTAAACCAAATGTCATCCAAATATTTTAATTATTTTTTATAGTTCAATTAGGATGTCTAGTTTATTTGTTGTGTTAAGCACATAGGCAGAAGAGTATTTTAAAGGGGTCAACTCGGTCATTTTGTCAAAGCTACCCAGCAGACATATGAATCTATGCGATTTGAAAGATCTGGTTGCACTTAATGATGTCCAAATCGTGATTTTCAAAATGGGGGGGGTTTCTAGACATCTTGAGGTTTCCCCCCCATTGAAGAAAACCATAGATTAGTCATCAAAATTCAGTGGCCCAATAGCATGGAACTTTGGCCAGTATGCACCACCTAGCAACCTGGTTGCTTAGCCTAGGAGTTTTTCCTCTTAGGTGGGTTTTCTCTTCCAAGGTGTGTGTGTGCTAGGATGGCAGCTTGATCTTAGTCTCTAGGTGACTCATGAAAGTAGCAAGCGCCATGTGGAAGAGGAAGATTAAGCCATTTTGTAAGCATTCATCTATCCACTTCAGCACGAGGGGTCAAGCATTCATTTCTGTCCTACTTTTGAGATGGCAGCTGTGTGTTCTTTCCTTCTAAGGGAGGAAACATGAATCATCAAAGACTAGCTTAAGTTAATTAGTGTTAAACCATTGCATTCGTTTGTGCTTGTTTTAGTTCAATTATGTACTAAACTGTATGTTTAGCTAGTTAAATGTACTTAGTGACTTTCCTAAGCCTTAAGTAATCTCCTAATGATTACCTAATGAGTAAGGAAAGCCTTAGGACATTTTTAAAAGGCCTTGAAGCCGCATTTTGTAAGCATAACTTGATGAAATTTTAAAGAAAAGCTTGAGTGAAAACTCTCTTACAATGGTGGATTTGCTTGTGTTAATTTCCTACGTGCTGTATCTCTAAGTTGGTTCCTTAGAGTGGTGATCTCTTAGGTCTAAATCAAACTTCCTAGTGGTGTTTTTGCTGTATCTAAGGAGCCTAGTTTAGTTGAACCCTTAAGGAGTTTGGTGGTGGTGATATCTATATCCAGCAATCCCTCAAGTCTACTCTTGACTCTTCAGGTGTGGATTCATTTGAGTGAGTTAAGTTCATATCTTTCACCTTTATCTTTGGATTCACTTGTTTTCTTTCTAAAGTGAGTTTGAGTCTTTGTAATCTTTCATGGTCTAACTTTCGCTCTTGAATTGAGTTTAAGCTTAACCCTTGAGAGATACATCACATCTAGAGAGAAGAGTTATTTATTTACATAGATAGCAAACAACATTCATCACTCTACAGTAGCCAAATAAGCTAAACTTCCAAAAACCTGCTAGCGGGTCAACACCACACAGCTTTTATACCTGTTTACTTTGAACCCGGAAAACGGAAATAAGGAGGGGGTGAGCTACCACAGGCTCAAAGAATGTTTCTTAACTCCATGAAAACAAAATAGTTGCAAGCAATATCAATAAGTAGCAAGCACACGACATCTATGTTATTATTATTATATTAGACAAGTAAGGCTTCAAAAGAAAACTTCATCCTCCAATTTGAACAAATCCACCGAGATTGATGTTTACACTTTAGCATCTAGACTTCGCTAAGGATTGTCGTTCGAATTTGTAGCCAAGTAAGGTGACTTGGCAAAGGTTAAAGAAGAAAAAGAAATCCTCATTGACATATTTAACACATAATAAGCCACTTTACCTCAAAACCAATAATTTATAATCAACTTGAGCCCATT
>NCQT01137193.1:11968-22166 GCA_002740465.1 Stenocereus thurberi | reverse complement strand
ATATATATATTCTTGAAAATGGATTTCTAGAAAGCATGTGTTCTTATGCAGTCTATTGAAGACATAGGAGGGGGAAGGAGTCTAATCGAGGTAGCCGACGCCATTTGTGACACCCCTAATTTCTAATTGCTTGAAACCTAACTTCTACTTACCTAATTATTTTAAACTAATCATTTATCATTCATAATTGCAGCGGCAGTCTGAATGGTTGGAGGCGTTATTGTCGTCCTGAGTTGGACAATGCCATGGAGAACTATGTAATTTTAGTTTGGGATACCTGCACATCTCAAGCTGACATAAGTCTCATAGATATACAGTCATAGCATTAATACAAAAAATTAGCTTCCGGGTCCACTGTAGTAGGGATATATATTTAATGGATCTAGCAAAATTAGATAAAGAATTTTGGAACTACCCAAGGTAATAATTTTTTTTGGAGTACAACAGTTTGGGTTAACAACCTTTCGGAGGACAAATATTTTTATTTTTTGGCCCAAACTTTTCTAAAATTTCTGTTTTTGGCCTAGATAGGGTTTAAAATAAAAGTACTCAAACTTGGGCATTTTTTGAAAAACTAAGCTTATATTAACGTTTGGACTTCTTATAAGAATTTACTAGTACTAGTTATCACAATCTACTACTTATATCATAAATATTATATTTTCTATAATTATAGGCCCATTATGGTTAGCAAAATAATTAAAGCCTAATAAAGAGAGTTTTGACAATTTTTACTGAACTTAGTCGGCATTAGACCCTAACATTCTTCTAACTTTCGATTTACAGAGATTGCTAATCTCAACCACACATTCCTTAGATCAGGCACATTATAAATCCGTTTCATTTTCTACCTTAGACTGTAGTCACTAATTAAGTTTTTTATATTTTTAAGAATAGTGAGACTTGAATCAAGAAATCATAAAATTTAAGATATAAAATTCGATTGAATAACGTTCTCTACTGGGAAACTTCTTTTATTGAAAGTTTGAAAGCGAAACTATTATAATGGAAAGATTGAATAAGGACTTAAGCTATTAAGATCATCAGAGGTGCTTGCTCATAGAAAAATAGAGAATCCCGAATTCTCCTGTGCTCAAGTATGCTCAAAGGACCATGTCCCTTCTCAGCACCCAGCCTCTTCTTTTATAGAGGAGATGAACTATACAGGATACCTTAATGGCTACAGTACATGCTGATATTTTCATATAACCACAATTGTCCTCATATGGCTATAGTAGACATCATTATTTTACTGACTTGACATATAATAAAATAGTACAATAATAGAGCAATAACTTTTTATAGCCTTAATGCTGACAAGACTAGTCATCTACATTGATATTTTGCATGTCTTCATCTCCAATAATATCTTTTAGTCCATCATTATCAAGATAATCATCAAAATTTTCATCAAGTTTGAGATGCTCTGGATCCCATCTTTTAAATAATTCATGAAGATATTTCTTTCCTTTTTCTAATAAGAATTTTCCAGCTCTAACATCCAAGAAATAATCAAAGATGTCTTTTGAAGTAGCTCCTTCTACCTTTATGTGTTTGCTGAGATCATCATGATAAAAAAATGTAGTGTTCATGTAATGTACTAGTGATATTCCTTGTTTAATTAATGCTCACATTTGATGATAAATATTATAAAATCAATGACTCTTGCTAAAGTAGGATCACTAACTACTTCTTGTCATTCTGAAAACCATTTTTATCGTTGATCATTGAGATCATCTAAATCACCTAATTGAATAAGATAGTGAGCTGATTTGCTTTTTGCATTTTCATACTCAATTACTGTGCAATGTACCTTGACATTTAAACTTCTAATGTATGGAATTTTTGTTGGATCATTTGGAGATGGGAGAATCCGATGGATTTTTTTAAATATGCATTGTTGAAACTTAGTTAGTCTTGAGAAGAATAAGAACTTTGGATCTGGGATTTTCATGAGGTAAGCTACTATTCCATATTCCCAGACTTTCATGATGAGGTCATCTGGAGATATTGAATTTACTTAGAATCTAACATCACCAATTGCATGTCTATCCAGAAAGAAGATTGTAGTACTCCATGATTCTCAAATATCATAAAAATAACTATGATAATAGTTGATGCAAGCTGGATAATAGTCATTGAACCATTTTTCATGAACATGCGGACTTCTTTTTTCCTGAATATCATGAGGACACATTAGGTAATTCATTTATAATTCTAAAAGATTGAATCTTTGGGCCATTAAATAGGCAGGACACAATAGATCAAAGCGTGATCTAATTTTTGTATGAAACAATATCTATAAGGATTCTACTAGAAGGAGGGACCCAATTCTAGCAGTAATGACATTTCATTTTGGATTTTCTACTTTTTCAACATGAGTTTTGCTTTGATAATCACTACTGGTGCGTGTACGAGTTAAATCGTCTGCCAGCGATCAAAAATCGTCTGTCAGAGAATTCTTCGATCCCTGTATATGTTCAATAGAGAAAGAAAACTAGTTAAGCTATAATTACCAATGCATGAGTTGCCCTTGCGCTTGCATTTTGATGAATTTTTTTCCACAACATTAAGTATTCTTTTGCAATCAGTTCGAACAAAAAAAGTTTTTGTGGTTAAAAAGATTAAGAACTTTTTCAATTCCCCTTATGATTATAATGATTTCTTTTCCATCTTGGGATAGTTGCATTCTATTTTATTAGCTAGAACTTTCACCGTAATATCTACTGATTTTTCTTCCTCTTTGATTTTGAGTATTGCACTCTAGTGCTCATTGCTGGCATCTGTCTCAAGAATTAAATCAAATCCTTCATTAGAAAAATTAAGAAAAGGAAGAAGTTTACACATCTTTTTTAAAGTTTTAAACAATCTTTGAATCACTAGGGGGTCCACATCCAACTTACTTCCTTCTTGAGTTTCTGCTGCAATAGTTTTCTTAGTTTAGCTAGATCTTTAATAAAATCTGAGGCATAGGTAACACATCCAAGAAACCTTTGTAATTGCTTCCTATCTTCAATCCTTTTAGGAAAATTTTCTATCTTTTCTAGACTATGCTTTTGTAGGATGATTTGTCCAACTTTTATTTTCAAACCTAAAAACTCGATTTCTTATACAATATAAATGCACTTGTTCTTACCAAAGATAATACCACGATCAATGCATTTTTGGGTGGTTGCTAAGACATCATCTTTGTGCTGTTTTACGATCTTATAAATAGAAGGATATTATCAATGTAGACTAGACAACAGTGATTAAGATCTTTGAAGATATTATCCATTCTTCTTTGGAAAATCTAAGGTATATTTTTTTAACCAAATGGTATTACTATCAATTCATAATGTCCTTGAGGGACACTAAAAGTAATTAAAGAAGTGCTTTCTTCACCCATTTTTATATGCCAGTATCCACTTTTGCAATCTATTTTCAGGAACAAAAAGGTACCTTGAATTCTATTGAAGTTTTGTTAGAATTATAATAACCATCGAAGATAGTATCATCATTGAGCTTTTTGTAATTGATTACCATTCTTGCTTTTCCTCTTTTTTCTTCAGCATGATTTCTTACCATGAAAGCAGGACTGGGGTGAGGACTCTTATTATTCCTGATTAATTCTTTATCCATAAGTTCTTTGATTTGTTTATCAAATTCTTGGATTTCCTAGTATGTATACACCATTTGTTTGAGTTGAATAATAGTGTTAGGATTTAACAAAGTAATCAAATGTTTTATTTTTACTCCAAAATTTTAGATGATTATCATAGTAGAATTCTTTGCATAATTGCTCTTGTTGCTTAACAATATGCTCTTTAATAGATAACTCAAATGGTGGGATTGTTAGTGCTACCTCACAATATGGGCGTATTACCTTCTCACCATGCTAGTTGCGCGTAAACTTAATCTTCTTATGAGTGTAAGCTTTATTTAATTATCAATAGGGATTGAGTGACTATTTATTGTGAATATTATTTAGTTTATGGTCTTTGTGTATGGAGAATATAGTCTTTGAAAATTATTTCCAATAATGACGTCCTGGGAGGGTTGATCAATAGCTCATAAGGCTAGTATAATGTATTGCACTTCTCCTATTTCTATTCGTAACCCTTCTTTGGCCTCATTATGGCTCATTATGGTATTGTCAGCTATCCTTACTTGTAAAGCATTCTTAACTTTTTTCCACAGAAATTCTGAAAATAAAGATCTTTTTTCAAAATAGACAGAATAACTACTATCTATATAGACACACAATTCATATTTATTATATCCCTTAACATATACATTTATTGGGATACAGATGCTATTCGTATTTGTGTTAGTGACTTTATAATATATCTCCATAGTCTTATTTTTGAGTAATTCATTTTCATAGATTGGCTCACTAACAATTCTTATTTTGTACCCAATGACTTTTCTATCTAGGTTCATGCTTTAGTCTATATTATGTCTTGTGGGTTCAACACTCAAACTACTCATTTTACTAGTCATACTATTTGTATTGTCTTCTTTAAGCTCTTCTTTAGTAGTTGATGATCATTCTTCCCATTTTGATCTTGCACTCATACTTCTTAGTAATTGGGGTTTAATGCTATTTTACTATTCTCATCAATTTTATTATATTTTTCTTATTAATTTTTTTAAGATTAGCAAAGTTAGATATACAAGACCTATCAATTTTTATCTCTTGTGGGTTAGATTTTATCATTTGAATTTTTTGCATTGAAATTGGACTTTCAAAGTTTTCTACTTCTATCATGGTTATCTTGGTCTTTGGATCTATAGTATTATCTAATTTGTAGATTATTTTTCAAAATATCCTTAGTGGATATCCTCCTCTTTTCATGTCCATCCCAACTGTTTTTATCTTAAGGGATGTGAAGTTTTTGGCAAATTCATCTTTTAGGCTTACATAATATCCAGGTCAGGAATTGAATTCTACTTATTCATTACATAAATTGGTCTTACTCCCTGTGATAATTTCATTATTAAATTTTGTATGCCTAATATCACACAGCAAAATGTAAAGATCAATAATCTTTGCCATAATATTACAATAGTGTGATTTGCACTTGAACACTTTCAACATGGATATACCTATACTTTCTACCTTTGTTATGCTTAAGGATATTTTCTCAATTAATGAGATTAACTTCTCCTTCATCATACTCACAGTCTTTGATTTCTAGATCTGCTTCCATCATTTTGCATATGTATTTGCTCTTTAATTGAAAGATTGATTTTTATAGATCATATCTTTCCGAATTATGTGAATGATCCAATCTCCTTTCACTTCTTCGTTTTCATTATCTGCCACAAATTCTTCTCCTTGAAGATCACTGAGACTACTTGAGCTACTTTTCATCATATAACTAGTTTCTTCGTAATTACTTTCTTCACATTCATTCTAGTACAAATGCAACAATTCCCTTATTATTTTTCAGTGCTAGATCTAGTGCTTCTTATTCGCTAAGCTCAAAATAATCGAGACTTCTCAAGGTTTCAATAAGCTTGTTATTCTTCCTATTTTTCTTTCGTTTGCATAATGTCCTATTTCTCGACGTGCCTAATGCTTACAGTTATTTTTCCCTATAGGACAATAAGCGGCAATCCTAAAAAAAAAAAATCGTTTTTTGGGACTTGGTTTATTATAATATTTTCATTTATATTTCTCTCCTGTTTGCTTGTTAAAGCTCTTGTTCTTATAAAATTTTCTTTTTCTTCTCCTTTAAGGTTATTTTTTCCGTTTGTGAGGATTATCCAAACAGTTAGCAATTGTTTCTTCATTTTCTTTTACTTCTAGAGATCATGGCATTTATCATCGACCTATTTTCTTATATAAGAAATTTTTGTAACAAAGGTATACATGACATCCATGTCCCCAAGCCATGTAATATATTTTTCATTTTTTATAGAATTGATTGGATATGATAATTTGTCGTAAAACATACCAAAATTGGTTTCATGATGCTCGATTTTGTAATGATATTGACTAAATTTAGCAATATAATTCCCGAGATACCTCATATCCCATAATTTTATGTTATTAATCTTTCTTTACCGTTCTCTACTTTTTTTTCAGAATCAAGTTTGGCTTTGATAAATTCGGTTTTGATTTCTTAAATTCTCTAGCAATTGGTGTTTGTATAATTCTTAATACATTTTTACCATCCTTATTTAATGAATTATAGAGTTAGCTACAGTGCTAGAAAAACTATGATCAATATAATTTAAGAAATTTCCTGCAATCCATGTGGGATTTAAATTTAAGATACTATTCATGCCTTTTTCAATGCTTAAATATTTCTTCTCTATTATGAGCTCCATCGATGTTTAAGATGTATCCTGTTTAGCTAATTAGGACAAGGCCAACATCTCCAAAGGAAAAGAGTTGTACGCCCTGCCAGCACATACATAGGTCTCACAAAATGGGTATTTCTTCTAGAAGGTTTATCAAATTCTTCAGGTTTAGGAACACCATTGTTGTCTAGATTGGACATGACTTCATCTATGTTAAGTTCTTCTCCAATCTCATTAATTTCGTTGTCAAATAACTTTTTATCATATTTTTTATGCAGTTTCCTTCTAATTTCTTCTAAAGGTACAATATTAAGATCCTCTATTTTAATTAGGTTCATCTACTGATATATTTCTTTTTTTCACTGGACATTATTTGTCTCTTCATTATCATCACATGATACATCTTGTTTATCAAGTATTGCACTCATAATTTTGTTTAATTCTATCGGATTTTGTTCTTTATATATTATGTAATTCTTCAACATTATACTGCTTATGTTCCATCTCCTTCTTCTTTCTCTGCCTTCTCAGATGATTTTTCAGTTGATTTTTGTGCTACTTCTTTTTGAATTTTTATATCATGAAAGAAAATTGATTTTTATTTTTTGGGTAATTGGAAATGATATCTATGTTGAAATTGAGTACTAATACTTAAAGTAGAGTTTTCACTATGTCTAATTTTGTTGACTAGAGACAGATGGATTACAGATAATTGCTTCTTGACCTGCTTAACTTTGGTCTTAAGTTGTACTAATTCGGCTTTTAATTCTAAAACTATATAAGTGATATAGTTTAGTTAAGATACAAGTAAAGTGATTCCTTCTGGTGAGTGAATAATATGTGAATAATTAGGAGTAAGACAAGTAGGTGATAGTTCAAACATTAAACACAATTAATTAGCTTCATTAATCATTAATTAACTTAATTATGTTAATTATTTTTGGCCATATGACTTTGATACCAATTGAAAGAGGGCTTCAAGTAGCACCTATGAGTGAAATATCACATGCACAAAATTATAATGAGCACATATTCACTTAAGCTCGTCATATACCCCATACAATTCAAAGTTGAATGCAACCCCAAAGGATATCTGATCCCCAAACTCTTTAGACTTTTTTTTTAAAAACCTCTTGGAAGCCTTAATTGAGTACTTCTTGGATAATCAGGTCTCATCCCAAATATTCACGAAACAGTCAACCTACAAACTCTTCAAACTTTTGTAACCCACTACATAGTATGGTCTTCCCATGTCATCAAGATAATCATAATTACATCTTATGCTGCTATCGTGTCTCTATTATTTAGCCCATATAGCATGTAAAACTTCTAGAACTACATTTATACATACATACATACATACATACATACATACATACATACATGTGTGTGTGTGTGTGTATATATATATTCCCACTAAGTCACACAGCTTGAACACGCATTATTAACTCTTGATGACATAATCTGAGCACATATACAATAACTCATGTAATGTCAAAATCATCATGTGTATATATTCTCCATCCTTAATTCTTCCATTATTTGTATATTGTCTCCAATAAAATAGCAACAAGAATTGTGGTCACTTATATTAAAGATTTGCAAGACATGTAGACTTCTCACCCAAATAATACTCATCGATATCATAAAATATTTTAAAGTCTTCAAATGTCCAACCTTTATTCTTTATCACCCTACACATAAACATATGTTCTTACATATAATTCTGACATTGTGCATATTGTTATACTAGAATTTTCATGATCAAAGCAACTCAGTAGAACCTTCCAACAGATCCTCAAATACGCTTTTCAGGCATCCCATATATCTATGCATATACACTTCTGACTTCATTCAAACAAGCTCAACATCCATAAACATGCAATTGATCAATTCACTAAAAAAACCATAAACTTGGAAGGTCATACTATATCTATTTTAATTTCTAGATGCATACCTGTAGATCTATAAAACTTACGGTAGCCACGCAAAGATAAAAAAATATATAATACATAGTATCATATAATAGCAGTGTACTACCCATACCTAGTGTATTGTGCTTACTCAATCTTATAGCTACTTATTTTATTCATATCCTATTCTTCTCTTGTAATCCTAAGGCTCTGATACCATCGTTAATGCCCTGACATTTTTAGAGAATTACTTTTAGAAATTATCAAATTTATGCGGAAGCTTAAAGGTCGAGCGTGCTATGTCGTATCACCTAGAGGTGACACAAGGCTCACACTATGAACGATAACATTGGTTACAATAAGAAAAGAGGTAACAACGAACTAATCATTTTATTCCAATTGGAAAGTTCGATAAGGCCATTACTATAAGTTGTGTGTTATATAAGTAATTAACACTGTAAATAGTGAGCCTATATCTTTTGAGTATAATCTCCCCCAACACTTGAACCCATTTTTAGATGAACCTGAAGATACAAAATATAAAAATAGAAAGGCAAATGGGCCTAGTACAAAAAGACGTTATACAGTAAAATAATTCAGTACACAATTAGATTCATTTTATTTAGCAAACTAAGTTAAAACATTTACTTCTTTAATTATACTATGGTGGCACTCAACACTATTTGACTAACGTCCTATTTGTAAAACATTTAACAGTAAGAGATTGAATCCCCATTACCATCATTTAATCTATATGCGCATACTTGGGCCGATAAGGAAGCCCAATCTTCATTGATCAAAGTACAATAGAGTAGTAAAGAGGGTCCACCGATAATGTGACAAAACAATTAAAATAATTACCTCATGTTACACTTTATCAGCCATAAGGATTCGATAAAACGACATAAACATAAGGGCATAACCATCATACTATACCTTGGAGATGACAATATGGTTTAAATTGGATGAAAATTTGAGCCATCTCGACATTAAGCATCAATGTCAAAAGTTCCAACTAGGTATGAAGGAATAGTTTACCGATCAGTCTTCAAGCAAACGATCACAATTGTAATATTAATGGTGACAACACTAATTTAGGTAGGAAATTATGAGGAAAGAAATGATACTTTGAGATGGTTTTTCCTTGAAGCAGAGCACTAGGAGTATTTATAGGAGTCTTCGATGCAAGATTAAACCCCCCTCCGTATGGCACAAAGATTTAGGTGGTGGATAAGATAATTCATTGGAACTAACTAGTTGCCTAGTCCAAAAAAATAAATAAATTATGTGGTGGTATTCTAAGAAGACTCAATGACCGAATTTCATCCATCTCTTCTCCATTGAATTGGCCAACAACTCCATTCACTAATCTTAAATTACTTCTTTGCCAATTAAATCAACAAGGCCAATTCTCATCATGATGTAGCCCATACACACAAGTCAAATGTAATAACAACAATAACACAACAACAACAACAACAACAATAACAACAACAACAACAACAACAATAACAATAATAATAATAATAATAATCTATTTGTTCAAAGCATTCGGTACGTTTCATATGCAATCGGTGACTTTTAGGTGCCTAGTGTTCTTTGGTAAATATTTTTAGGCCCTTGTAATTTGAGATCTAATTCCGAGGTACCTTATGTTTTTAGGTAACTAATGCTTAGGTCTGTTTTCCTATTATTTTAGTCCTTTAACTTTTAAAAATTGCAGAAAAGTCCATGAATTAGGTGAACTATGCAAATAAACCTCTAAAAAGGAAATATGCTTCGTTTTTATCGTTTTAAGCTCTTCTAAGGACTTTGCTGGTACTAGCTATTACAATCTACTACTTATATCATAAATATTATATTTTCTGTGATTAACGGCCCACCATGCTTAGTAAAATAATTAAAGCTTAATTAAAAAATTTTGACCATTACCTCAACTTAGTCGACGCTGGAGTCCGGTGTTCCTCTAGCTTCGGGTTTATAGAGATTGCTAA
>NCQT01137186.1:0-11180 GCA_002740465.1 Stenocereus thurberi | reverse complement strand
GATAATGTTATTTTTTGTAAGGAGGTTAAAGTTGTTCACTTGTTCCCCCATCACAGCAGTGGTTGATGTGAATACAAAAACATCATCCCCCAAATTACCAATGGAACATATTTACTGATAAATTGATTTGGAACTAACATATATAGGTAGTGTTTGGTCAAGTGGAAAATAATTTTCTGATTTTTCATTGTTGGCAGAGTACAGAAAACTATTCAAGGAAAACTAATTTCATTTCAGTGGAGGAAAATGATTTCCATGTTGAGAAGAAATGAAGTTGATTCTATTTCTCCTACTATTTTGACGATGTGGTCCATTGAAATTTATGAGCAAAATTTGACTACAATAGTATGGATCGAACTTGACTATCTAATGAGAAATATTAATATAAACTTAAATCTAAATTTTGATTTTAACATTTCATCATTTGGTCAATATTTTATGTCGACCGCAGCAATTCAGATAATATCGTTCGCCATTGCACAGTTCAATTGACATTTTTCACAAATATAACAATTTTGACGTTTTGGATCGAAACTTGACTATTAGATATGAACGATCAAAATAAGCTTAAATTCAAGATTCGAGTCTCAATAATCTTTCTTTTTATCAACATTTTATCTGTCGTGACACTTTAGTTGACATTTTTTGTACTTCAGCAATTCAATTGACATTTTCGCCAAGAAAATAGTTTCAACGGCTTGGATCAAAACTTGCGTAACGGATGGGAAAGATCAAAATAAGTCAAAATCTATATTTTGAACTTAACATTATTTCATTTGGTAAACATTCTTCTTTCCTGCCATGACAATTCAGTTGACATTTTTTATCATTTAAACAGTTCAGCTGATATTTTTGGACACTAAAATAATTTCAAAGGTTTGAATCGAAACTTGATTGTCAGATAAGTAATATTAAAATAAGCTCAAACCTATGCTTTGAGCTCAGCTTTCCATCATTTGGTTACGTTTATCTTCGCTACAACAATCCAATCGACAATTTGAGCCACTTAAATAATTCATTTTTTTCCATGAAAATAATATATCATGCATCACATGATGAAAAATGCGACATGAAAATCTACTTCCTTGGAAAAAAATTTTCTTGAAAAATCATTTTTTTCCAACGAAATACCACCACAGATTTAGTTTTCGGTGCGAAAAAAGAGCAAGTGAAATTACGATTGGATAGGCCCAGCCCACATCTCTTCTGTATCTGGGACAACAGCAGCCCAACGCTGCGGTTGTTTCCATTTTTCCAAATCCTAGTCTGAACTGAGAGCTGCGAGTTGAAAGCCGTGCAAAACCTCCGGTAAACCTCCGTCGCCGGGGAAAACTTCCGGGCGAATGTCTGCTAAATTGACACTGAGACGTCTTCACTGCACTTTGTTCAAGGTACGCCGCTTTCTCTCTCCTTGTTGGGCCCAGAATCAGATCCCGTGCGGTTGCATTCGATTTTGTTCATCTTCATCCTCATTCTCCTTCACAGCTCGGCATCGCTTTCTACAGCAGTTCCTGCCATTTGCTTGCTCAAATTCCTTCAACTTTGATGTAATTAATCCCAATGAGCGTCGTCGAATTGTTGTTGGCCTATCCAGGATGATACAGCAAGGGCGGGTTCGTCTACTGATGGCCTTTTCGCTGAAATTTTGCCCTTATCTTCTTGTGGAGATTATGAAATCCTTGTATAGTAGACAGACTGCCTTTGCGTTTTTTAAAGTGGCACTAGCATTTCAGGATGATTCTGATAATACAATTAAGACTTGCTGTCTCGCTGCCCATTTGCTTGCCGCCGAGAATATGAGATTTCTTGCCCAGGATGTGATATATCATGTCATTTTGAAAATCGGATCAACCAAGAGTAGGGATTTGTTGGAATTGATGTGGGATGGGCATCGGTCTTATGAGCCAGATTTCTCTGTGCTTGATTCACTTATGAGGGGTTTTCTGAGAGCGGGTTTGGTTCCTTTGGCGTTGGATGTCCTGAATAGAATGAGGAATTTTGGTGTATTACCAAGTCCCTCAGCTGTAACTATTTTATTGAAGTTGTTGCTTAGGATTGGTGATTACGGTAGTCTCTGGAAATTGTTCAGAGATGTGGTGCGGAACGGGCCTCCTCCATCTGTTTTTACATTTAATGCTCTCATTCTTGGATTTTGTAGAAAGGGCTTTCTTTCGATTGGGGAGAGTTTGTTACATGTAATGCACAAGTTTCACTGTGAACCAGATGTACATACCTATAATATTCTGATAGGGACGTATTGTACAAGAGGGAGAACTGAGGNNNCATTGGATTGGAGGCAGTCGATGATTGAGAGACACTGTAATCCAAGTTGCTGGACCTACAACACTCTTGTCAGTGCAATGTGCAAGGAAGGTAATTTGGCACAGGCAAGAAATTTGTTTCATGAGATGCATGAAAGGGGTCTCAGCCCCAACACTGTTCTGTATAATGCACTAATTGATGGCTATGTAAAGGCTAGACAGATTGATCAAGCAAACGATCTATTTGAAGAAATGAGGCGGCAAGGTGTATCTCCTGATGGTATAACGTTCAATACTTTGGTTGCTGGATTCTATAGATATGGGAGGGAGAAGGATGCAGAACGTCTGTTAATGGTATTTTCACTATCACACTTAGTTCCGGATCATCTGTTGCCTGATGTATCTGTTGCTAGTTTGTGTTGGGCTGGTCAACTAGATGAGGCTCTGAAACTCTTAGAGGAGCTGCTTGAGAGGGGTCTTCCTCTTACCGTCATTGCTTTCAACTCTGTCATTGCAGCCTTCGGTAAAGCCGGACTGGAGCGCAAAGCCTTTGACACCTATAAAATGATGGTGAGATTTGGTTTTATGCCATCATCATCTACATGCAGTTCTTTGCTCATGGGTCTGTCCAACAAGGGTAGGCTACAAGAAGCTAAGGAGCTTCTAGATCATATGATGCAAAAATGTTTACCTGTGAATAAAGCAGCGTTCACTTTGCTTCTAGATGGTTACTTTCAGATTGGGGATGTCGCAGGTGCTCAAAGCTTGTGGCATGAGATGCAGCAGAGAGGTTTCTCGCCTGATGCTGTCGCCTTCTCAGCTTTCATTGATGGGTTGTCCAAAGCAGGTCTAGTGGATGAGGCCCGTGCTATCTTTACAGAAATGGAAAAGAGAGGATGTATGCCAAATAATGTTGCATACAACTCTCTGATTTTTGGGTTTTGTAACTGTGGCAGAATAAATGAAGCAATGAAGTTGGAGAGAGAGATGAGGCTAAAGGGTTTGTTTCCAGATAACCATACTTTTAATATTATAATCAATGGGTACTGTAAGCAAGGGGAAATGGAATCAGCTATTGCTGCTTTTGTCGACATGCATATGGTGGGCTTAGCTCCCAATACAGACACTTACAACACTCTTATAAAAGGGTATTGTAAACAATTTGATGTACATAGCGCAGAGGCCTTTGTAAATAAAATGCATGTTGGTGGATGGAACCCTGACATCACCACCTATAACATTCTCATGCATGGGCTTTGTTCCTGCCGCAGGATAAATCAAGCGATAGTAATGTTGGATGAGATCATATCAGCTGGTCTTGTTCCAGATAGTGCCACGTACAACATCATGGTAAATGCTGTTTGTGGTGATATGCTGGATCGAGCCATGATACTGACAGCAAAATTGCTCAAGGTAGTTTTCACTCCTAATATTGTCACCATAAATTCATTGCTTTCTCATTTTTGCAAGCAAGGGCTTCCACATAAGGCCTTGATGTGGGGCCAGAGGTTCTATGAAATTGGTTTTCATTTTGATGATATAACATCTAAGATACTGGATAAAGCTTACAGTGATTTGCAAGAGAATATGGAAGCTTCAGGTTGTGCATCAGAAAAGAGCCTTTTTCTTGACTTTCTGATGTACGTTAATTACGACTATATTCGTAGAAGCACATCTTTCAGTGAAGCAGATCAGCGTCCTTTAACTTTATTTGAGGATTACTGTCAAGTGACTTCTAGTCTAAGTTTTGGATAATATGGTACCTTTTCTATCGGCAAGGTTCTATATGCAGGTATCAAGAATGCCTCTTGGGTCAAGAGGGAACTTACCTCGCTACATATCAATCAAAGTTAGCCTAGTGCAGGCTTTGGATTATGATGTCTTATGATGCAGATCATCAGGCAATGAATGTTCCTGGTAACTACGGTTTGTGTTCTTCGTAATAATGAGTTGAGGGGTAAAGGTGTTCTCATTGGTGCTGTGCATCCAGCAAGGTGGACTTGTTGGAAGAATCATTAAAAAAGATCAGGATCCAGAATGTTTTTTGAAAGATGGGGTTTTAAAGCTGAAATATTTCTACCGGTTTCCTGACAGCAGTTGGGCTGCCACTGTCTTTAGATATACATGCAAGGTTGTGGATCTATCTTTCTTCTGCTCTTTCTCTCTCTATGTCTCTCTGTGTGTGTGTTTGGGAGGCAGGTTTCCCTTCTCTGATTTTATGTTCTAATAATTTTTTTATCCTTATTTGTGGTTGATACAGTTCTTAAGGGTCTTAATGGAACAGCTGCTCTGATTGAAGGTTATCAACTTCATGAGTGAGGAGCTATGACAAGCTACTTACACTGTATGTAAATGATATGAAAAATGTTTCAGATTATAATACTTTATTAGTGAATAATATGATGTAATTTTGGCAGTTTTGCTTGTTTCTCGTAGATAAATCTGCTACGGTTTTTACAGTCCCTTTTGTTGAGTATGATTTTCCCCTTTTGTTCTCCCTTATTGATTGAGTGGGATATCATATCCTTATTGTAAGTTGTAGAATATCATGTAACTTTCTATTTTATATTTAAATGGTGGCATTGATTTTCTTTATGCATAACTCTTGGTTCCTGGATCATAGTATGCTCATAAGAGATTTTGTGGCTTTGTTTAGTAAGCAATTTAGGTAATATTTTTTTATACTACGATAATCTATTGGGTTCTCTGTATTAGCTAACGTTTTGTTCTTGAAACTCCTCAGTATAGTTGTGTGGATAATAGTCACTTCTCTTATTATTTGGCTTAAAGAACGGAATAGCAGTATACCGTGCTGATAACTACCAAAAGATTTGTCTAGTGGCATTTGCTCAATTTCTAAGGACATATTGGGCTCAAACCCACTAGAGGCCAAACTACCTACACTAGGATGTCCGCGTGATTGATGGAGTCCCTAAGTGTCCAACCTGTCGACCANNNNAAAAAAGTTTCTTTTTGTGTTTGGGAGGCGACGCATGGGAAAATATTGACTTGTGATGACATTCAAAAGAGGGAAAAGATCTTGGTGAATTGGTGCTAGATGTGTAAAGGGGATCTGGAGTCGGTGGATCACTTGCTGTTTCACTTTCAGTTTGCTAGGGCACTTTTGGGAGCTTGCTTTTAGTTGCTTGGGTATTTCTTGGGTTTCTGATAATTCTATTAGTAACCATATTTTGGCTGGGAAAGGCTACTTTGATAGGAAAGCGAAAAAGAAGATCTTGGCTCTTCTGCCTGTGAGTTTTTGGAGCATCTGGAGAGAACTCAATCAAAGAGTCTTTAAGGGAGACGAAATATCCTTTGAGCTATTAAAATATATTTTCATTAAGACTCTTCATTTTTGGGATAAAGAGAACTTTTGCATGCCTGGCTGATCTTGTGGATAGCTTGCATATTGGATGTATATGATCTTTTGTAAGATGCTTTTTTGGCATCCATCCCTTCTTCCTTTTATATAATACATGTTTTTCCTTATTTTAAAAAAAGTGTCCGTCTTCTTGAATATTGTTTTCCAATTGTACTGTTTCTTCAAGATATCTGATGGGCATTATAGGTCGGAGCTGTTGGCTTGTTTTCTGGTAGAGTGCTCCAAAACGTTTGTGCACTTTCTAAAGGTTCATCCCAACAGTCATAAAATTCACTTAGGACTTAGGAGAATGAATGGTGGATATACAGACTTAGGAGAAGAATGGTGGTTAATCTGTCTATGTAGTTTGGTAATAAATGCCCATAAGTAATACTCCTTCCGTCCCGTTACGTTCTTCCTAAATGTGAAAAANNCACATTTTAAGATGCCAAGATACGAACCAATAGAATTTTAGTTTAGCGAAGACATTGAAGGATAATTGGTTGATATTGCATTATGGGACGCACATCTGGGTATGTCCCAGAATGCAATAGTTTAGTGAAAAACACACATCTGGGTGTGTCATTATGGGACAACAAAAATTTGTCGATTAGGAAGAAAACAAAGGGATGGATGAAGTAGGTTTTATTATGAACAAGACTTTCCACTAAGTGAGCAAAACACAAAACTAGGCTTCTTTCACTCTCCACATGCACCTTTCCTAGGTGTATTAACTGAATATGGTAGAGAGAAAAATAACACAATTTGCATCATGAGTGCCATTTGAAAAGAAAAGTTTCACATGATATCAATACGCACAATATAGTACAAACTATTTTTAGGAACCGGATTTTTTTAGAGAATGCAAAATGTAAATTCTTGTAATAAGCGACTGGTGACAAAATGGAAATTTTCAGAGAATGCAGAATGTAAACTCCTGTATATCCAAGGCATATATGGATTTCGGAGCTGGAATCGCACTGTTGATGTGTTGTGTTAATTTCTGCTGGTGCAACTAGTTTTTGTATTTAATTACCAAGTCTCCTCCCCCTTCCCCTTCCAAAGATACAAAAAAGAAAAAAAAGAAGTGTTGGAGCTGCCACTGTGGAGAGTAAGAGTTTATCTCATTAAAAACTGAGGATATATGCATAACTGCTTTCAGTTTGACACATTTGTGACTCAAATGACAAGGGGTCTTTCTCTACACTTCTAAAAATATATCCTTCAAATTGGTCCATTATGGGTGCTTTATTCTTTCATGATTAGTGATTTATTTTGTGTGAATTGGTTTCAGGGTTTAGAGTTCTCTGTGAATGTGCACCAGCCATCATCCTTTGGCTTTCCATTCAGGTATGTTCTGTTTGATTTTGGGCTAGGATATTGTTGTCTTTGCTACTTAGTCAAAAATGGCATCTCAGGAGAGCCTAAGCTTACTGAGGCATGGGACTCAATTTTTATAACTGCAATATCCATAGGCTCATTGAGTCATTCATGTTGGTGTGCCTTAGGTTGATATGTAATGTGCGCCTCTCTTATGTCTTGTTATCTTTCGCTTCTGAGCGAGTCAAGTAGTAAGCCATCAAAGTTCTATTCTTTGATCAAATTGAAACTAACCCAAGACAATTGATGCAATTTTGAGTATTAACTATTCTCTAAACTTTCCTTGAATTAAAACTCAGATTGAAGATTTAATTAACTTAAACCTTAATTTGTGAATCGCAGGTAAGGCAACCAAAAAGATGAGCTTTAGATACAACAATAGATGATGCCATAATCATTTTTGCCGTCTTTCTTAATTTTCAGAATTTTCGACTAAATAAGATTCCACCCCTTATTTACAAGGAAAATTAGAAGTAAAACAACAATTGTCAACCATTCTAGCATCAAATAGGAGTCTTGTATATGTATTCATGCCCCATTGCCTTGTGCCTTTTGAAAATAAGTACGAGCTTACGCGATATTCTTATTACTGTATATTGTGGATCTTTAGAATGTTCAAAACATTCATTGTAAGAAATTAATTATAATAGTGGCTTTATTGGCGCAATATTAAAGATTTTACAGTAGAATTTTAAGACACTAGAAAACCAACCTATGCATGATGGTGTTATATATATTCCCTCCTTAGTTTAAAAAAAGCCCACCTCAGGCACGGCGTGAGGCTACTAGGTCAGCGCCTTGGAGGAGATGAGGTGCGCCTCAAGGATGTAAGACTATATCTTCACCCTTTTCTTCTTTTTGTTGGCCTTGCCTTTACCTTTTTTCTTCTTTTCTTTCACTGGGAGCTAAAATGTGAGCTATGCTTGTATGGTAAGTGTGTTCATTGGGATCCAATGATGGTAAGAGAACATATCTTAAGGTTCTTTGCGGTATTGCATAGAAGTGCGCCTTGCATCCATGATGCGTGCGCCTTCACCTCGCGCCTTGCGCTTTGGAACCCTATGCGCTTCAATGCACGTCGCGCCTTTTAAAACCAAGATTCCCGCTTAACCATACAAAGTGTTCTAAAAGATGCTAAATCATTTGTAGGGCTTAGGAGGAGCAATAGTCACTATTATACAATGCCTCAGATCCAAAGACCCTGAAAATCATGTCCCTTCTTTGGGGATGCTAAGTGACTCTTGCTGCTTTACTGCAAAGCATTTTAAGGCATTCTAATTATCAGCCTAAAGAGATTCAATGTGTACAAATGTACAACGGCTTCGTTAGGATTGTCTTATTCATTTTCAAGTTTGATTCCAAAATGATACAAGCAAGCATTGCGGTGGTATTAGTACACCCTCAATATCTAAATAATGGTGCAAGCGCCTGAATATGTTTTGAGGGGAAACAAGAGAACATAGTCATCATTTGGCATTTGCTGAGACATTTTCCCAAAATCACAGGTATCATGTGTGATAACTTTCATTTTGGTGGTTGCAAGAAATTTTGATCATTTTACCACATGACATCTTAAGATACCTAGATATTCCGTTAAAGAAAAGGAATTCTGGTAAACTGCTAGTAATAGACATTAAATTGTCTGAAGTGGTGTGAAGTACTCTAAAAATTTTGAGAGTTAGTCCACTGTATGATCTTATGATGACGATCAAGTCATTACTCCCAAAAGTCCTTAAACCGTTTATAATGCCACCCTTTTGGGGATCTTGAGAAGCTTTTCTCACTCTGCCCTCCACATCCTGTTAGGGAGTTGTAGATATCCCTCTTGCAATTTCAATGAGTACAATGTTTTGATTAGTGTCATGTAGCATCCCTCTAAATGTCTGTATACGGGCACTATGGTCATGTGCAGTGCACTTTAAATTTTTAGAATTATCCTAAAAGAACCCAAAACAGTTGAAGGGGTAGGCGACGGCATATAGTCAGCATTTGAAATCAAGTGTAATTATCTCTCTTGTGATTCCTGAGACACTCTGCCCACTCCTACATTTTGACTAGGTGGTAAGAGCACATAATCCTTATATGAAAACGTGATGGGTATTGTTCCAAAATTGCAGACAAACTGTGCATAAGCCTTCATTTTTATGTACCTGGATGCTTTGCGTATGTACCTCTGACAACCTTTCAGGACAATTTCAATGAGCATTATGGCTTCATTGGAACCAAGTTGTAGATTTCAAACTTGATTTTGATAGCGTGGATACAAGGAGAATGTTGGCAACTTGGCATACAATACAGTGTAAGCAATGTCAAGGTGCCATGAATATCCCTAGAGCTTTTTGGATGGTAATTAAGAGCATATAGTCACCATTTAAAAACTTCCCGGCCATTTTTCTCTACAGCTTCTGAGAACCTTACAAGATATTCCTTATTTAGGGATCCTAAAAATTTGTGACCATACCTCCAAATCTCTAAACTTGTTCTACTATCCCTATACGAAAATTTGATAACCACAGTGGTCTTATCAACACTATCTTATTGATTTTGAGGTGTGTTTCTGAGCAGCTACAAGAATAGCATTATGATGCCTCACAATGCCTTTTAAATTTTCCAGAATGAACCTGAAATGCCTGTAAGACAATTTTTAGGCTTCAGTAAGAGCACGTAATCACTATTTGACATCTTATTGGACATTTTTCAAAGAATCACAAAAATGGTGTACAATGGCCTTCATGTTGAGGTCTTGATCAGCCACCTCCCTCTGTAGTTCTAAGGATATTCTAAATATCCTTCTAAACAGTTTTAACAACCATAATAACTTCATCGTCGCGATCTTATAGATTTAGGAGTGCAATTCTAGAATGGCACAATGATGGAGATGTTGGTGACGTACAATATTCTATGGACTATCCAGAAAGGAGCATAAAATATTGCCATCATCTTGAGTGGCAGAAAGGGCATAAAATATTGCCATCATCTTGAGTGGTTGGTAGGATTCATTTGTTAAGTATCAATTCTGGAATGCCACCATGTGATCACTTCTCGACATCATAAAAAATTCCTAGAAGCTGTGAATAATAGGATTCATTTTGGGTTGCGAATAGGTTTTGGTCACTCGACGTGCAAAATGCTAAGGATGGTGTGAATGTCCCCTGTACAATTTTGATGTGTGCAATAGTTTATTGGTATTTGGTACCATGCCCTAAAATGTGAAGGGTGATCATAAACTGCCGAAATAGAGCATTATGGATTCATTTATGATGGCAACACAGTCTAAATTGCCAATAATAGTCTTCAAACACCCAAAAATGCTTTGTGGGGTCTAAAGGAGCACATAGTCACGATTTGACAGCTATGCAATGTTTTACCTGGAATCTTGAAAACTATGTCTGCTTGCTTTCATTTGTAGGTCCTTAAGAGACTTGCCAACCCTACTACCTGAATGTCTTCAGATGTTCGAAATATGCCCTAAATTTTACTGTCTATGATGACTTTGTGCACCCTCCTTTGGATTTGTAGAGTTGGAAACTTTGTTGCATAACATAAGAAAAGGGTGTTATGGCCCAGCATGATGCACTGCAAACTGTTCGGAATGGTCCTGAAATACCATAGACGATTTTTTGGGGCAGCCGAATTGGTTACGTTCGACCAAAGAAGATGATTTAAAAGATTTTTGTTTACATGTTTGTTTTTCCGAATATTCATTTTTTTTAATTTATACTAAATAGACTTATGGAAATTGTTTGCAATCAAAATTATAATTCTGAAATTATAAGATATCAGTTTTAGCAAATATATGCACCTTGGATCCATGCTGCGTGTGCTTTTGCATTGCATTTAAGCTTTGGGACCCTTTGCAAGTCACTTCCCCTATGCCCCTGTGCCTTTTAAACTAAGTGCTAGTCAAGATTCACAGTTAGTTGGCAGTAACTTAATGTCTACTCCAAGCATATGAGCATGTAAGTTTGGATCATTTTACTAATTCAACATGGTTATACAGATTACAGAATGCATATGCTATTTCTATACCTTCATGGTGGTCCCACTTGGTGGCTGCAAATTTATGAATTTTTTGTGCTTTAAACTTGAAGACGTAAGTTTGGACGATCTATTCATTGATTGATTTGCCACAAATATGAATATGTCTGAATCTGCTGCTTGTTTATGTATGAATTATG
>NCQT01137042.1:0-10220 GCA_002740465.1 Stenocereus thurberi | reverse complement strand
ATGCTTGATAGTCATTTTTATCAATAGTGTAGTAAAATTCTATCAGGAACTTGCCATCGATGATTGTATAAATTCATTTCCTCACATACTACACATATTTTTTTGGTGTCTAATTTATGAAGCACAAAAGTTGCCTAGAAGCTAGCATTTATCCTTCATTTAACTTTGGGTTAAAGTTTCGATCCGCTAATCCACACTTTAAAAAAATTTGCTATTTTGACAAAATTTCAAAACAAAATATAGATTATATACATCACCTATTGCGGGACTTTGTCTCAAGCTCGCAATCAGCCCCCTGCTTTCACTCTCTTGTCTGTCTGACCTCTTAATCACGATTCTTGATCATTGTGTCTCTCTTCAAGTCATGGAGATGTCAATCACCAATAAGATGATTTCTGACGGTCGCCCTTTATGTTTTAGATTTTCCTGTCTCTCTCTCCCCCCCGCATCTCTGTTTCTTTTACGATTAATATGGCCTTGTCTCTATCTCTTTATTTTTTTTAATTTCAAACTAAGCATTGATTTTAACAATTCAAATTATTTCGAATTAGGCAAACTATGGAAAATTACTATACTTGCTTTTTGCTTGACCACATTTATCAGAGTTATTTAGTGTTGAATTTCATAAGAAAAATAAAATTTTGTGGAACTAACATTTTGCATTCAGGATTTGCAGAAGGATTGGGGTCTGAACTAACGATGTCACATTGTCAGACTGAAGGTGAACGCTATGTCAACCTATACAAGGCTCAGGTAGGATTAGAGTTTGGAAAATATGAATTCTGTAACCATATTGATTTGTCCTGGCCTATATTTTGATCCGGTCTAATTCATCAGTAAACTTTAGGTTTAGGAAGGTCACATTGTGTGAGACATGAAGAACAACTTTGTATATTCCTACAAGAGAAACAGAACATTCATTTCAAAAGAGGAAATAAAATAACAAAATTGGCAGTTCCGAAAACTAATTGCAAAGGACAAATAAAGCTAGAACGAACAATATTGGCGTGTTGAAGGGAGCTATGCATGTCTTATGCGTGTTACTTTCAATATTCTATGTGCAAGTGCTCCATGTCTTAATATACTTCACATTCCATCCACTGCTTTTTAGATAGCAAAGAATATGGAGAGAATCCACAATTTGTGCCCCTGACAGTATTGATTAACTCAATGGCACATTGGTGTTTTCAGTTTTCCTCAAAGATACAGACTATCTCAACATAACTGTTGCATAGAAAGAACGGGAAAAAAGGTCTTGTGTAAAATTATCAATAAATTTTTTTAAAATTATTTAAAAATATCACTAATTTTTTTAGCTGAACATGTGGCTGAATTTGCTAAAAAACCAAATAATGTGTCGCTTGACTTTTCAAAATATTAAGAAATAAATATGTCATAATAGCATTTTTTTTAATGTTTTGAAAGTTAATTGTAAACTTTGAGCAATCCCTCCAACGCAAAAAGGTTTGCATGCAATTCAATTCCAAAACAAAAAATATACACACGCACAAAATTTTGGGAATATTTATTTTGGAAAATGTAAAAAAACACAACAAGAATTAATTATATTTTGTGCCTTTAAAAAAGATAATTAGTAAATTCAATTAACTATTTTTATATGGATCTCTTCATTAACAACCATTCAGATCAAGTCTAATGGTTGAAATTCATCTTATGAAAAGATGCATCTTTCTTGACGACGTACTTAATTCTCTATAAATAAGGGATGAGTAAGTGTGGTTCGCATGTTCTAAAATTGTTCTAATAAATCAATCCTTATGAGTTTCTATCATATTCTAAGGCACGAGTGCCTATATAAGTAAGTGCAAAACTTGGATATTGGGGACCTGTTTGTATCTTAATGGTTCATTCGCATACCCGTTGCACATTGGGTGAATAAAACCTTGAGGACAAGCTATATCAATCCTGTGTAAAGGTCTCGAAGTAGTCCTAATTTCCAAACCTTTGTACTGCATCTCTAACAATCAAAATGTTTTACTTTATTCCTATGGCTTATTCATTTTGAGACTTAGCCACTAATTTTGACAAATTAGAGACATTTGATGGAGACAACCTTAGGCGTTCACAGAAGAAGATCCATTTCTTTCTTACTATACTGAAGGTAGCATATGTCCTCAATACTCCATCAATTCTAGAGCAAGAAAATGAGATGGTTGATCAACTGCTTGCCAGCACCAAGTGGGAGGATGATGACAACATATGTCATGACCATATTCTCAATAGGATGATAGATCTTTTGTTTGGCACATATCAAATAGTGCCTTATGCAAAGGAGTTATGAGATCTCTTGGAGCAAGGTATATGAAAAAGGATGCTATAAGCAAGAAATTTCTAGTGAGTCAATTTAATGGATCTGTAATAAGGGATTTTTGGTCAATAATCGCATAATTCAATGAACTTGAGAGACCGGTAATTTCATAATGCATAATATGAATATGGATGAACCTATTATAATTTCTAGTATAATAGATAAACTCTCACCTTATTGTAAAGATTTTTAAACACAGTCATACACATAAAAAGATGAATCTCTCTCTCTACAGGAATTGGCCAATTCTCTTCATATTGAAGAGGAATTTCGTAAATAAGAGAACATTGGCCTATTTTTAGTATTAATCTTATGGAAGATGGCCATTCTAAGAAGAGAAAGTTTGATACAAAGAAAGATAATAAAAAGAAGAAACCTCTTTGTTAGGATTGTCAAAGTCCATACCACTTGAAATGTGATTGTCTTAACCCAGAGAAGAAAAAGAAGATGCAGCCTAAAAAGTCACAAATCCGAGAGGATGGAGAATATTGCTATCATGATTATCAAAGTTAACATGATCCAAGATGATGATTCTTGGTGGGCTATCTCTGGCATTACAAGAGATGTCTTCAAGGATAAGGCCTTATTCAAGACCTATGAGACAGTAGAAGATCATGTACCTCTCAACATCGGGCATTCTTCAATGGCACAAGTCCTAGGCAAAGGACGTGCAGTATTAGGATTTACTTCTGGAAAATTTTTAACTTTGAATGATGTATATCATCCTCGAGAGTTCACGAAGATTCTTGTATCGGGTAGCATAAATGGCTTTGGCCTTAGGATGGTGTTTGAGGATGATAAATTTGTACTTTCTAAGGGTGGAGTGTTTGTGGGAAGGGTTATTTGTATGATGATGTGTTTAAGTTAAGCATTAATAATAATAAGAAAGTTATTACTTATGTTTGTGACTCTTTTTACTTATGGCATTTTAGATTAGGCCATGTGCATTTCAAACAAATGAATGACAAGGTTAAGTATAATATAATACCAAATACAAATGTTAGTGATGAAGAACTCACAACTTGTATGTTGCCAAAATTATTGGACAACCAATTACTAATGTTCAAAGAGCTTCTAATAATCCTAGACTTAGTAAATGGTGACATATGTGAGATGAATGATCAATTAACTTTAATTAGTAAAAGATATTTTATTACATTCATAAATGACTATTCTAATATTGTGCTATGTATTTACTAAGTTCTAAGGATGAGGCACTTCATAAAGTTAAAATTTATAAAAATGAAGTTGAACATCATTGTGAGAAATTATTAAAGTGCCTAAGGTCAGATAGAGGTGCAGAGTATGATAGTCGTTCATTTTTTTTTAAATCCACCAGAATTATATACAATGTCACGGCACCACATATACCACAACAAAATGGTGTAGCCAAAAGAAAGAATATGATTCTAATCGAGGTGGTTAATGTTATGTTATCTAACTTGGGATTTGGACTTGGATTTTGGGGTGAAGTCTTATTAACGGCTTACTACATTTTAAATAGAGTTCTAAACAAAAGAAGTAAGACTAATGAATTTTAGAACAACAGAGAACCAAACTTGAGGCATTTAAGAGTTTGGAGTTATAGAGCAGTAGTAGGGGTTCCTGAGCATAAAAGAAAGAAATTAGGCAAAAGGGGAATTGATTGAATCTTTATTGGATATGCTCTATATATCAGTTCTTATAGGTTTATGGTTATTGAACCTGATGAATTTATCTTAGTTAACATTGTGATAGAATCTAGGGATGCTATTTTTTATGAAAAAGAATTTTCATCTATTCCTATACCTAAAAATGCTCATATTAATCATCTTTAGAAGGAACAAAATGAAGTTCAAGATATTCAACATGACAATGTTGAGAATAATGATGTTCATAAACTTAGGAGAAGTAAGAAAGCAAGGAAATCTAAAGATTTTGGAAATAATTTCTTTGTTTATCTTATAGAAGGATCTGGAGAACTAGTCTCGTGGTGTATTCCATGTTGCTATAATGTTGAATTGGATCCTCAAACCTATAAGGAAGCTATGCCTTCACCTAATGCTTCTTTTTGAAAAGAGGCTATTGATGATGAAATGGCTTCAATGATGGGTAATGGAACATGGAAGCTTGCCAATCTACCTCTAAGGTGCAAACCTATTGGTTGTTAATTGGTGTTTAAAACCAAGAAGGATGTTGAAGGTTCAATCCTTAAGTTTAAAGCAAGACTTGCAGGGAAATAATCAAAAGGAAAGAATTGATTATTTTGATAGTTATGCCCCAGTTGCTAGGATTTCAACAATTAGGTTGTTGCTAGCATTAGCCTCAATTCATATTCTAGTGATTTATCAATTGATGTCAAAACTGCATTCTTAAATGGTGATCCAGATGAAGAGCTACACATGAGACAATCCAAAGGGCATGTTTTGCCAGGTTGGGAGCATAAGGTCTGTACATTAGTTAAGTCGTTATATGGACTTAAGCAAGCTTGAAAACAATGACATCAAAAGTTTGATGAAGTTGTTTTGAAGAATGAATTTTTTATGAACAACCCTACCAAGCGTGTGTATGTCAAATTCAATGGTAACAGCAGGGCAATCATCTGCTTGTATGTGGATGATATGTTAATTTTTGGCACTGACTTTGAGCAACTTAAGGATGCTAAAAGATTTTGTCACAAATTTTAATGTTAGGTGAAGCCGATGTAATCTTAGGTGCTAAGATTACAAGGCATAAATAACTCTCTAGTCTTGTCTAAATCTCATTATATAGAAAAGCTGTTAAGAAAGATTAACATTTATAATTACAAACATGTATGTACACCTCTTGGTATCAACATGAGATTGGAAAAGAATGAGGGTAATCTAGAAGCTCAATTAGAATACACAAGGGTAATTGGTTATCTTATGTATATTATGACATGTAGTAGACCCAATATAGCTTTTGCGATGGCAAAGCTAAGTAGATATAGTTGTAATGTGGGGCATATACATTGGCGTGCAGTGAAAAGGGTATTGAAATCCCTTAAAATCACTATAGATTATGGTTTACATTATTGCGGTTACCCATCAATATTGGAAGGTTTCATGGACACTAGTTGGATAATAGTGGATGGATATATACTCTTGGTAGGGGTGCAATATCTTGGGGATTAAAGAAACAAATGTGTATAACAAATTTGGCTATGGCTGCTGAGCTTAAAGCATTAGGATCAGCTTGTAAAGAAGCTGAATGGTTAATGAATTTGCTATATGAGATGCCTTTGTGGCCAAAACCTATGTCGATAATTTTTATTCGGTGATATAGTATTGTTGTATTCGGCTAAGGCGCATAGCAATGTATATAATGGTAAATCAAGACATATTGATTTACGAGACAATTATGTGAGATAATTAATCATAGACGGTGTTATTATTGTGGAGTTCATTCGAACTTTTCAAATTTTGGCTAATCAGTCAAGAAAAGGCCTTGCAAGGGATTTAGTATCTAAGACAGCCAAAGGGAAGAGGTTAAAATCCACATCTAATCACACATGATGGAAACAAAACTTAACATTCAATGGAAAAAATTAAAGCTTAAGTTCAATGAGCTATAGTGTAAAATTTTTGTGGTTTGCAAGCACATAATTATTCCCATCCAATGATGAACTGCATGGTTGTATTACCATATGATATATTAGGGTGAGGAGTTGCTCTTAATGAACCTAACATGAGTTGCTTAGAGAATGTTCTAGAGTTAAGTATTGGTTATAATAAATCTGTGTTACCTTGGGAATGCCTGGGTTTATTTATAAATTTATTATGAAATCAGTAAAATCTTATTTCTCTAAATACTTTTATTTAATGTATAATACTTTATATGGGGTGTTGATGAGATTCATCTATGTGAGCACAATGTTTGACCTCTTTAAGGAGTTTTCATGGACTTGGCTTCGATGTGATCATGAATAGATACAGACACATGGTCGGTTTAAATGTGTTACGATTACTATGTGATTCGGATATGGAAGTTTTGTGTGATTTAAACACAAGTGATCATGGAGGATAGGCTAGTTCAAAGCTGAGTCTACTGTGCTATCTTGATCATTCATTGGGTGAGTCACTAAGGCAGGGGATCAATTGAGATACCTCCATTTTATACACGAGACCTCTGAAAACTCTTAACACTATTTATTATGGAAATGGTGGAGGATTGCTGGAATGTTTATTGCTAGAAAGATGGAAAAAAACACAACAGGAATTAATTATATTATTTTCTTTGAAAAAAATATAATTAGTAAATCCAATTAACTAATTTTCTATGCATCTCTTCATTAATAGCCACTAAGATTTGATCTAATGATTGAAAATTCATCTTATGAAAAGATGCATTTTTGTTGAAAAGACACTTAATTCTCTATAAATATAGGATGAGCAAGGTTTGCATATCCTAAAATTGTTTCAACAAATCAATCCCTGTGAGTTTTTACATTATCCTAAGGCACTAGTGCCTATCTAAGTGAGTGCAATACTTTGATATCGGAGGCCTCTTTGTATCTCAAAAGTTTATTCGGGAATACCAATTGCACGTCGGGTGAATAAAACCTTTAGGACAAGCGATCTCAATCCTACTTAAAGGTCTCGGAGTAATCCTAATTTTCGAACCTTTGTACTGCATCTCCAACAAAAAGGAAGCTCAGGTACCAACTAGTACAGTCGACATGATATTAAAAAGTTGTCACCAAAACATGGGTTTGAATACCACCTATATCAACATTTATGCCTTTCAAGCATTTGCCCCAAAAAAAGAATATGTAGGGATCAAAAAGAATGCAAAAAATATTTTTTCTCCCCACGACAATTTAATCTAAATTTTTTGCCACTTAAAAACAATTCAAGCAATGTTTTTGGCCACTATAACAATTTATATGGTTTCATTTGAAACTTGATTATCCAATAGAAAATATTAAACGAAGTTCAAATATGACTTTTAAGTTTAATATTTCTTCATTTGGTTAATATTTATTTGTGCAACAACAATTCAATTACGTCATTTAAACAATTCATTTGATATTTTCCTATTTTTCATGCAAAATTATTTATCTTGCATCGCTTGACGGAAATGTGACATGAAAATCCATTCTCATTGGGAAATATTTCCAATGAATAATGATTTATTGGAAAAAATATTTTCTACCCAACCATACACTACTTTAGTAGAAACATGGTTGGGAAAAATCAATCATATCATATTTGGGGGAATGGTCACTGGTCAGCGAGCCAGTAATTCTTGTGCATTATTGTCCTCGATTTGAAGCTCCTTGCAGCAAATTAAATTAATGTTTTGTTTAATTCTTTTTGACCTCAATTTTTGCCAATCTAAGATATTGAATTCAAGCTTTAAAAGCACTAAACTAAAAGTTGTCTTGTTGGAGATAAAGTCCTTACGAAAAACACAAACACAAGTTATTGCACCACACAAGTCTTATGTATTAAACAAAATTTTAAATTAGAGAGCGTCATGTGCTTTTGGTGTAGAGAAGCTATAAAGAATAGTATGATATATTTTTTATGTAACGAGGAGGAAAAGGTATAGAATCTAATATATCAATGTCTAAGGTATAGGCAGTAGGTCAAGATCGCATAATGGCACTTGAAGAGTCTATGAATTACTTGTAGTTGTTTTGTTTCATTAGATGTGCCCATGTATGTCTAGCACAAGGCTTATTGAACCTAGGGAGACTAAGGCACTAGCACAATGACCTTTTTTTGGGGTTGAAGGAGGGGGAGTCTTAATATGGGGAGCAAATCAAAAAATTATTCACTAATGGAAAACCTTAAAAAAATATAATTTTGAAATTTAAGTAAATTTTTTTTACTAGTGTAATATAGAGGAATGCTTTGGAGATTTTTTATTATTAGACATCAAAAAATATTGAGTTAAGGATAGTCTATTATTAAAATACATATATTGTTAGGATATACTCAGATGATATATTTTTTGATATTATTTAGGCATGATAATCTTATACTATATAAGCAAATAGATTGTGGCTTGGACTCCAAGCTAGGGTTGGTGAAGGAAAATTGATGTATAAATGTTTAATGCATGTAGCAGTAAAGGACGAGTAAGAGAACGAGTTGAGCGTGTCAAATTTGTACCAAAATCTCAAAATTCTACATGGTGTTAGAGCCTTGAGGGCCTAGAACCAAAATCCACAAAACAAAACCCCAGTTAAAAGCATGGCAAACAAAAAGTTTGTAATGTAGAATCATTCACTATATTTCTTGCATCTATCAGAAGGACCCGGAGCTTTTAACACAGTGCTGATCTTTTAAGGTGAAAATTATGATCTTTAGGAAAAAGCAGTTCAAACTACTTTCAAAGCTAAAAATAAGTTAGGGTCTATTGAGGGGACCTTAAAGAAGTTGGAGCCAAAAGAAAGGGAAGATACAATTGAATTGCATGCATGGGAGACATCAAATTATGTGATTTGCTCATGGATACTCCACGTTATTGACCCAAAATTGCACCCTAGTATGGCCTGTACTTATACCATGGAATTAATTGGACAAGTTTAGGGAAATGCTACGCCGTGTCCAATACCCTAAAAATCCACCAACTAAAGATAAAGTTGGCTGAATGAAACAAGCTCATATGGACATTGTGAAATTTTGTTCCAAACGCATGGGTTTTTGGAGTGAATTAGAAAATAAGTACGTTTTTCTCAATGTATTTGTGCCAAATACAAGTGCAATTTGGGTACAAAAATCCTGAAGATGATTAAGGAAGAAAAATCCCATCAGGTTTTGATGAGACTGAATGATGATCTTTATTCTAATATTAGGGGGCAAATTTTGGTGATTGATCCACTGCCCTCACTCGACAAGATGTTCAATATGGTACATGAAGAGGAACATCACAAGAGTTTCATGCTTGGCCCAGATGATCGGGCTAAGGCTATGGGTGCATTTGTAGTGACAGGGAAGGTAGCGCAAATCGAAGACGACAAGGATATGTGCAAGCATTGTGGCAAATATGGCCACGAAGAAGCTGGGTGCTACGAGTTGATTGGGTACTCCCTGAGATAGGGGTCCCAAGGCCATGCACGTGGCAACCGCGGAGGTCATACAGGATGTAGAGGATGCGCTGGCTTGAGTTACGAATAAGGAGCTAGCCGAGAGCATGTGAACACCGCGCCAAACCAGTTAGGTGTGACTGCTCAACCATGGAAAGTAGCAGAAACAAACCTAGTTATGATTTCATGTCTCACCCCCCAGCAAGTGCAAAGGTTGATGATTCTGATCGATACTCCGAAAAATGGGTATGAAATACTGGCAGGTGAGCTTATATGGATGATTGATAATGGAGCATCCAAGCATATGGCAGGAGATTTAAACTTACTAAAAGGCTCCGAGGGTATAGACACTATTGTGATTGATCTTCATAATGGAGATCAAATGATGGCCACCAAACAAGGTTTAGTGGCATTAGGAAATATGGATTTAAGCAAAGGACTTTATGTGCCAAAGCTTAGTAGTAATCTCATCTCAGTTGTAAAAGTCAACAAAGAATTAAACTGTACAGTAGCTTTCTTTGATGATTTTTGTGTTCTGTAGGATCGTACTTTGAGGATGTTGATTGAAGTTGGCGAGCAATGAGATGGGTTTATTATTTTAAGGGGGCACCTAAGAAGAGGCGACTTAATGTAGTAAGAACCGGCAATCTTTGGCACAAATGATTAGAATATCCAGGAAGTGAACCGATGACTAATCTTCTCAAATCTATAGATGTTTGTGATCATTCTATCAAAAAGTTAGATATCTGTGATGTTTGTTTTCGTGCTAAGCAAGCCAGAACTCATTTTCATATTAGTGAGAATAAAGCTGAAAATTTATTTGAGACAGTGCATTGTGATATTTGGGGTCCCTAT
>NCQT01137031.1:0-10208 GCA_002740465.1 Stenocereus thurberi | reverse complement strand
TGGAGATAAGGGGGAAAACAAGAACAGTAAGGCTGTGAACAAACCCAAAACAGGGTATCCTTGTGATTAAACTGGGACTGTTTTGCCTATCAAAAAATTGTGATTTTTGCTGGGTAGATAGATTAATTAGTTATCTTTCAAATGACTTTGGAATCACTTTATTCTGAGTTATGTGAAAAACGTTATTGTCGTTTTGCTAAGACTGCACAGGATATATTGAAGCTATGTATAGTTGTGTTCTAGCCCAATTTTAGGAACCCTATTGTGGGAATTATGTTTTGCACTCTAACGAAAGTGTTGTGGGACGTCTTAAGCTTTTCATATTGGGGTTTTATGGCTTAAATAGAGGTCTAGGGCAAAAGATATGGATTTACTAAAGTACACCAGCAAATGGTAATTTGAGGGAAGAAAGAAATCGTTAGATTTGAAAATATTATCAGAAGTTTCTAAATAATTATGGATACTGCAAAGAAATTACAAAGTTTAGTGAGTTTAATAACTTTTATTGTGCATATAAGCTTACTTGGGTTGGAAACCCCAGTAAATTACGCATGAGAATGAAATTTGAGAAATGGAGAGAGTAATGGCACAAAATCGAAGTCTATCGGGCCAAGCTAAGGTTATATGAGTTTCCCTGAACCTTACAGTACCCCTTTTGGCATTAAAATGTTTATTCTATTTCAAAAATATCAAAAATCCATATTCTATTTATATCTGTTAAAGTCTTTTCATTATCACATCAATTATTTCACTTTGTTATATTTTGCTCCAATTTGTTTCACTTCGAGTTCAATGATCCAACTTGTTTGGTTTTCAAATCATTTTAGTATAACTTATCTTATATTAAATTGTTGGAGTCGTGGATGCCCTTTTAATTAATTAATTTTTATTAAAGTTGCAAATTATGGGAGTGAATGTTGTTCACTAACTACATTTACCTATTATTACATTTGTTAAGCAGAAACAGGGCCTAGTCTATCCTTTCCCATTGTTCATAAGTATTATCAATTAGTGAGATTGTATTTTAAAGACTTCATGTACGTTCATTGCTTGCATCTTCAGAAATCAGATGTACTTATCAAGATTATAATGTTTTGATAAGTACATCAACAAATCAGTTTAATTAGTGATTTGTCACATAATTAGTGACCCCATCAGTTATCAGTTACAGGGTGTTGTCCTTGAGTTACCCGCGCAGCATCAGGCCAAGTCCTATGATCAGCTTGGCATGTGTGCACCTATCCATAGATTGTAATAGTATCAAGGGCTTTACTATCAGATAATAACTAGCAATGCAGTTTTACATTAATCTCATTCACTATTTTAACTTAAAATGAATTGCAACGCGAGTGCCCAATCAATTTATACAGAGATTATTTAACAATGCAACAATGCATGTATGAGCTTTGGCTCGCAGTTCAAAACCTTTTTCACATTTTGCTTTGAAAAAATGCTCAGTGAATCGCCCTCATGCTCGCAAACCAGCTGAAGAGAACAAGTTGAGCAAGGGAATCTGGACGGATCAACAATGATATAGTACATGCATATTTTGGAGCTATATTTTGTAATCTTCAATGGATAGAGGTGTAGATTATGGGGTGAATTACTTTACTATGATGTATAAACCATATGTAGGTTAACAATTGATTGTATATGGTTTGATAATTTGTGAATGTGTATGGCTAAAGCTATGCCTAGCTATGTTATTTCTAGTACACATGCTTAAACCCTTGCCCTATTGGATGGTGGCAACTCCCCTATCATCAAGTTTATTAGTCCTAATTAAGAGATTTATTAAGGAGAATACAAACAGTAAAGCATGTGCAGTTTTGGGCGTTACATTGGTTGTGGAGAATTTGAGAGCCTTGTCAAGTATATGGTTGATTGCATCTTTGGAGTGAGTCTTGAGTAAACCTCTGCTATATTTAAAACACATGAATGGGGGGTGATTTACATTTCCCAAAAGTGAGGTTTTACCAGTCCATTTGGCTCTACTCAATTCCATGTGCTTACATGACATGCTTTGTGGTTCCTTGGGGATGATCAAATTTGATATCAAGCTTGTGTCCTTATACCTTCTTTGAAAACCTTTTCCTCCTAATTTTGAAATGTCCTGTGTGCTACTTGGGGTTGCCATTGATTGATATTCTTGCCAATGATATGCTATCACTTGCTTACTTTGAGGAGGTTATTAAGACCATTTTGAGTCCTAAATGCATCTTCCCTTGTTAGTTTTATATAGTGTTTACGTACGGACAAGCAACGGTTTAAGCATGGGAAAGTTTGATAAGTGCTTGAAGCAACTATCATTTTAGAGTCATTTTGTGTCAGTTTTAGGGAGAATTATTTGCTTTCTGTTATAATCGATACTCATTTTCCCGTTTTATGCGGTAGCTCTTTTTTGTGTTTTGTAGGTCTTGGAACTTTTTACTCTTGTTTCAACCCCGATTGCATGTATTTTGACTCGCTGCACACACCTCTAAGTCACACTATGCCTATTTAAGGAAGAAAGAATAGAAGAATGTTGAGCTAGAGCTGACTATGGACCCTTCGTGGAGATGGCCACAGTCTATGGTATCCTAATTTCCCCCAAGGCTTTTTGTTTTCTTGCGGCTTTTCGACTTCCAGACAGTTTTAATTTCATTAATTCTCATGGCTATTTAGCTTGAAGGAGTTTTGCTATAAAAGGGTTTGTTTCAATCCTCAATCACACACTCATCCATTTCCATTTTTCCTCTATTCAAGTTTATCAATTAGATTAGGATTTTAGACATAGAGAGAATTGAAGCGAAGATTTATAAGGATTCTATACCGAGTTTGCACTCGATGAATTGAAGCGCGTTAATTGGCTGAGCATCGCTTTTCTCTTCTCTTCTTTTCGCTTTTCTAAGTTTAGATTTATGTTTTGTAAGTTTGATTATGTTTTGTTGTTTTATTTTAGATTTATGCAAATACCAGTTAATTTTCTAATTTGCTGTTCATCTCTTCGAGTTTTTTGGAATTATTGGATTGTTTTATTGATCCCAGATGTTTTTGGCCTTGCAAGAAATTTGATCACGTTCTTGCATGTTTTGGTATTGGATGAAGGACTAAAAGGTGAAATTCGATATGAGAACCCCAGCATTTGACTTGATTGCGTGATATCCTGAGATAGAATTACCAATTGAGAAACCACGAGTACGATAATAACATGTTTAATGAACCTAAACAAATCAAGAGCCCTTAAGAAATGGTAATTGGTTAAATTTAAGTGTTTCACTTCACCTTGAAAGAGGGTTGTGATACTTCAATTGTTAGATTTAAAACAATCTATTGAGGAAGAAATGCTTAATTGGTGCATGAATTGAGTGATTGCTACTTTTGTATAATTCCTTGAGTATTTATCCATTAGATTTGATAGTTGATTAGTATAATTTCAACATCAAGTATTGATTCGCTTAGCCAATCTTGACAGAATATAACCCAATAGATCAACCGAGTCTCTCTGAGATTGACCTTGATTTGCTACAATGCCACTGTGCAGTTGTGGCCCTATCAGTTAGAGACACTAGGACATCAAAATAATTTGGGAGAAAGGTATAGACTAAAAATTAAGGAGAAAGTTTGGAAGAAATACTCCAAGACTCAAGAGGCATTAAGAACGAGAATTGGGTTATTAGAAGAAGCTTTAGGTTGCTAGCTTCTGAAGTCACTTAAGTCGGTCATCATAAGGGCTTAACCTAAACCTCCCCTCATTCTCTTTCCTCCCCTTCCCTTTGCTTTATTTAATTTCAAGTTTAGTGTGATGTAACCTTTAGTTATTCCATGCACACTGTAATTGATTTAAATTATTTCCTTAAATTTCTTTAGATTGACATTGCACTTTCAATTTCATGCCACACAATTTTTGTTGCAAATGTAATTACATTGAATTCCCCATTTTAATTGGTAGAGGTCGTCAGTGATGACAAATCATGTTGTTATGCATTCCATTACAACATCGTACATTCATCCCAAAATCTATATCCTTGGTTCAAGCCTATAGATTCAACACCTACATAAGGGATTATTCAGGGATCTTTCAAAAACCACTTCAAGACAACCTTATTCCCCCTTTGGTGTTCCATCAATTGTTACTTGTTTGAGATAGAGGATTTGTTTTTGAGTTTTCATAAAACTCACTAGTGATTCTATTGGTTAAAGCTCATCACTTTACCTTTTCTCCTTTTTTTTACTTTTTCTTTCTAGATCAGGCGAACCATGTTACTTACCCTCGAGAAAGTGGATGGTTAGCTCGGTGGGTCCATTAGACTTTCAATTGAGCATGCAACAGCTTCACCACTCGTGACAGACTTTCCTAGTCCGCATGATTTGGTAAAGCAATTGAAATGTTCCACTCTTCCTACACGTCTGATGGATGTAGACCTGGCAATTTTGGGTGGGTGAAATACGGGTTGGTTGTACTTGGGTTCGAGCTTCAAAGTGCTAAACCCTAACTCTAAAGTTTCAGGTTCAGTTAACCCAACGGATTAGAAGCATATTTTAATTTTCTTTTTCTTCCACAGATATGCCTTTTTCAAGGGCCAACTTACAAAATATAGGATTCATTTTATCTCTTGGAGTGTGTTTTTTCAACAATAAAACAAAATAAAATTTTGAAAAAACTAACGATTGTTATTAATGCTAAAATTCTGACAGAAAATTAAATGCCTAATGATGTGGATGTGTCCATATTAATTACCAAGAGATGTCCAACCACACATCATTCCTATTTTATGTAACATATATTACTTTACGCGATTGCATGATTTGTCTGATTATGATTGTTAAACCATAAATTATGATATTTCATAGCCTTTTATTATCTAATATTTGCTTAAAATAAATGATTAAATTAGAATTTAATATGGTTTTTGTTTGTTTTGTAGGAATAAATAAATTACTTTGGAAAAAAATAGAGGAGGTTAAATCAAAGGAAGTTTGGATCACAACATGCATTGGATGAATCAGAGGTTGGAACTAGAAGAAGTTAAGACTAGAATGAGCCCAGCCTGGCCGAGCCCGCAGACCACCTCCCTCCATCTCTTCTTTGCCTTTCTTTCTTTCCCTTCTTGGGTCAGCCCATTTTCTTTTCTTCCTTGCTCCCGATCCTGCCCGCTAGCTTCTTCCCTCACTTAATCTGGCCACGCTTCTCTCACGTAAGCAGTAATCAGCATGCCTCTTCCTTGCTCTTGATCCAGCCCGCTAGCTTCTTTCTTCACTTAATGTGGCCACGCTTCTCTCACTAAGTAGTAATCAGCAGCCCCCATTCCCTTTCTTCATCTTCCATGATAATTCGTAGCCCAGAGGAACCGAAAAGCAGAGTACCAGAACAGGGCAGTCCTGGCATCCCCATTCCCAGCCTCTTCATCTTGCCATCTTCATTTCTCTCTGCCCAGAACACTGAGACCTACCCCCGACATTCCATAGCCGCGCTCTTCATCTTCCCCGCGACCCTTCGCCTCCCCCACACCCAAAATCGCAGCCCTATCTCTCCTCATTCGTTCCATCATTACTCACCATCATCAATGGGATGGTTTCAAGCATTCAAGGAGGCGATGATTTCGGGAGAGTGGGCTTCAAAAGAAGCGATCGTAGAGCGGACTAGGGGAGATGAGGATTTAGATTTATTTTCTTCGATTTGGTGACTTAGATTTCAGATTCATTTTATTTTCTTCAATCTGATTTTCTGGAATTCAAGATTCATGTATCTATTTTGAGACTGTCTGAATTGGAGTGAGCTGTTTGATGCCTTGAAGTAAGAATTATACATAATTGATCCAAATTCAGTTCATTACTTCTCCTCTATTAGAAGATATTCAATTGGTTGATTGTTAATCATCTGGGTTGCGACTGTTGAGCTAAGTTTTGATGTTTGATCTTGTCCACCAAGAACTTTACTGCTCGTGTCTTGTCTTTGTTGTGGGTTGATTCCTCCATCCCTCAATTTAGTAGGTTTAGTAACTCAATTTTACGATGCAAAGTTTGAACTTCCCAATCTCAATTAGTTGCAATATTGGCTTACGGTTTGACATAGTTCTTATGGTGTTTAAGCTTCCTATCTTCCTTAGTTGCCATTACAAATTTTCTACATAATTAGTTCTATTGGTATGCAATCATTTATTGTAGCATAGGAAATTTAGTATATTAGGTTACCTGATTTCATAACCCATCCCTAAGGATGACATATGCAGTTCCTACAACGAGAAACCGTACACTTACAGAAATTACAACAATGATGATATGATTTATTGTCTTTTGAGATAAAATTTGGCAAGATTAACAGTAGTATTTCATGGAGGTGTTATTCTAGTAATACTGATAGAGTATACTGTCGACTCTCTTGTTCTTTTTGATTGAAAAATGATGTTTTGAAAGTCATCAAAGTAGAAGCGATTTGAAAAAGTTGGAAATGTATAAGTTTTGCTTTTTCAAAGTGAAATTTTGATTTATCATTTGTTCATTAAAAGACAAAACCAACGCAAATAACTAGATAAATAGAACCTTTACTTGAGAAAATCTTTTTATGAAAAATCAATCAAACCCAAATGGGTTGACCCTCACCCTAACAGGCTCGATTAAACGGGTTCGAGTTCTAAAATCTTGTCCAAGACCTTAAATTTCTTGGGCGAGTATGGTCAGGTTATTGGGTTGGGTGAAGTTTTGTCTGCTATAAATGGATGACATACAAAGCATTTGGGTCATAGGAGGACTATTCTAAATCTTCCCTGAACCGTTTGTAACTTAAAACATTAGATTAGGCTGAAACTCATGTACATGCATGATTCTATGAATGTTTACATCCTCAATTGACTGTTTGAACTAAGCCACACCCCAAGGCCCGTTGCGATTGTGTTTGGTGACCTAGGTTAGGAGAATGTTAGCCTAGTCTAAGTTAAAGGTGCGATCAGGTTTTGGACCTCTTAGATTACTTCAAGTCCAAGTATTATGGTCTTGCATTAGAATAGGACTAGCAGAAATTGTTTCCAGCCCTTGCATGCAGCATAACATGAGGGTCGCCATCATTAGTCTAGGTCAGTAATCATTAGTGGTCATAGCCAAGTAAAAAAGAGGGGAACTACTTAGCCAAGTTCCTATGTCTAGACTATGTGCTCGCATTAGGGAGAGGGTAGACCTGAGTCATGGGCCTCACAAGGACCCAACTGAGATCGTAGAAGGGATGTCTAATTCAAGTTGGTTATTTGGGCCCATATCAGGTCTACATTCATGTCATGAAGTCATTACGCTAGGCTCCCATCAATAGGTGTTAGTGCATGAGTCACTATGGTTCATGGTGATCCTCAAAACATCAATTGTGGATATGTGGGTGCATAGAATCATGCATCATATGCCTTCATTGCATATAATCCATAAGTCTATTTAGGCCTTATTGATTAGGATTAAGAAGACTAAGAAAGAGCATGAGTAATGCCCATGAACTAGGAGGCTTCTATCTTGAGGAAAAGGTCGAGGAAACTATGCCCATGATAAGTGCTCAACATTTTTATCATTCTAGGGCTATTTTGTGACATTTTTAGGGGAATATTGTGCTTTAAGTTATTATTTATACTCCTTGTTGACTTAATTAATGTATAACATTTTGATGATGACAATCCAAAATGTCATAGTCAATATGCTGTGAGTTATGTGTTGCGCTTGAGTTGTATGCTGAGACAGGATCCGAAAAATACATGGAACAGTTTGAATGAGCTTAGAGCATCAAGTTGACAACATGTACAAGAAACTAAGAGTACTCCCTCAGAACAGTTTTGAGAGTGGCAGCATGAAACTGAGCTAGAATCATGTGATAAGATAGACTGCAAACATCCTGGAGATCAGTTCGAAATATCATGTTTGAAGTTATGTGATAAAATTGTATGTTGAAAGCAACAGAAGTTGCAAACACCCTGAAGAATAGGTCGAAGAAGCTGAAACCTTCAAAGTGGATATACGTGCACATCATCAGTAGAGTACAAGAGTCTTTAGAGCCTTAGGGCTAAATACCGGTTATATTTGTCTAGATTCTTGTTAATATGCTAAACAAGAACTTGAATTAACACTCTCCTTGAAGGAATTATTTAAGCTGACTCAGAACACTACACAGAACAATTGAGCAAACAGGTCTGCAGTGCTCTGAGGGTAGCGAGTGCAAAAATCTATTTTCAAAGATTTTTTCAAGAGTTGTCCTACTGTCAAAATTCCTAATGTATTTAGGATTGATGTTCTGATAATATTGTGTTTTAGAAAGAGTATTATCCTAAATGATATTGGTCTCCTAAAAAGATTTTTTCAAAATATTTTTTCTTACCCTTAAAAGATATGATTTCCTAAAAAGATATTGTTAAGAAATTTAATTCCTATTATCTGCTGAGAATTTTCAGAGTTATTATGGAAATCAAATTCTTCCTTTTTGTGGGTATAAAAGCACTCGCTTCTCATCTCTTCACACACGGTTTTTCAAGGCTAAAAATCGAGTTTTTTATGAGCTTATTCTCTAAGTGAAAAACAAATTGAGTCATTCTTTCTGGCATAATACGGTCTGTAAGTGTACCTTATATTCAACTTATTTAGAAGCATTCTAGTAAGGTGTTTTTTATCTCTTTTCCGTCATCGTGATTAGAGGTTGTCCAAGTTGTTGGATGTGGTCTCTTAGGAGACGGTGGACGTGTTGTCCGTGTGAGCTTGTCCAAGTCTTAAGAGACCTTGGATGTGTGGTTGTGACTAGAGTTTTGGGGGAGACTAAGTTGCGTATGCGACGTTGTCATATGTGTTATGTTACATAGTGTAACGAACTTGGCCCGTGTTAGTGAAAGTGGTCGTTGAAATCCTACTGAGACAGGTCGTGGTTTTTACACCTCCTTTGGGCCAGAGGTGGTTTTCCACGTAAAAATATTGTGTCTCCTTTACTATTTCCGCAATTACTTTCGTTTCTATTTCACAAAGAACACGCATTCCAATCAGTTCTCACGAGTATTCTGAATAAGTTTTGTTTCTGTCTCACCGGAACCTTGCACTTCAAACTGTTCTCACGAGTGTTTTTGAAACAATTTAAAAAATCAGTAGACACAATTCACCCCCTTTTTTGCCCTTGTGTGTTTAAATCTAGTAAGTGATATCAGAGCAGAGTTCTCACACCTAGGTTAATACCTTAAGAGATCCTAAAAAGATGAGTGCACCACAAGGAATCTTAGATGGGTCAATCTGTGACTCGTCCTCCATACTTTAATGGGCAACACTATAATTGGTGGAAAAATCGAATGGAGAACTATATCCAAGCTGAGGATTATAAGTTGTGGATGCTCATTATGAACAGTCCTTACATTCTAGTGAAAGTCATAACTAATGAGAAGACTGTTCTTAAGGAGTTGAAGGAATTTGACACAGATGATTTTAGAAACATGGAGAAAAACGCCAAAGCCAAGAAGTTGTTATATTTTGGACTCGGACCTGACGAGTACACTCGCATCTCAAAATGTGAATCAGCAAGAGAGATATGGAATGCTCTTCGTGTGGCTCATGAAGGTACCAACCAAGTTAAACAATCCAGGATCGAGCTGCTAACGAGGAAGTACGAACTGTTCGAAATGAGTGACAAAGAGACAGTGATGGATATGTATACACATTTCACCCACATCACTAATGAGCTGAAATCCTTGGGAAAATCCTTTACCACTGAAGAATTGGTAAGGAAGATCCTACGGTTTTTACCTCAATCGTGGGAAGCGAAAGTTACAGCCATCCAAGAAGCAAAGAAGATGGATGAGATTTCTTTGGATGAGCTCATAGGGAATCTCAAGCCATACGAATTGAGGAAGAACTCCCAGGTGAAGGAAGAAACAAGGAAAGACCATGGCCTTGCTTTAAAGGTAGTGGAAAGTGATGATTTTGATTTGGATAATGAAGTAATGGCTGTAATAACCCGGACATTCAAAAAATTCGTCAAGAAGGCTAAAGAGAACTTTAAGAAGGATAGTACTAGCAAGACGAGAAGCAGCGATCGTGATCAGCCCTCGGGTTGTTTCAGATATGGGAAACATGATCATGTGGTGAAGAACTAACCCATGCAGAAGGAAGAACAGGGCTCAGAATAGTTTCGAAACTGCAGAAAGAAGCCACAATTGAGTAGTTCTGTCAAGCGGTTCACTAAAGCTATGATGGCAACATGGGGTGAAACTTCAGAAGAAGAGGAT
>NCQT01136973.1:8673-19083 GCA_002740465.1 Stenocereus thurberi | reverse complement strand
AAATAAAATATTTATTATACATTTATTGTAAAATATACAAATTTTTTAAAAAAATAAGATAAAGTAAAATAAAATCAAGGAAATAATAAAAAATTATAAAAATTGAAATGCGTGGATAACTAACCTGTCAGTATAATTTGAGTTACATGCTAATCAAATGTTTGGCTGCATAAGAAAGAAGGTTTTTGCGGGCTCTATAAGTTGGACTCGTTCCGCCTTATTATGAATGACCTTTGTAATAAACGAATAAATTACTTTTCGGTCCCTCGAGGTTTGGTGAAATGGTTTTTTAATACCAGATTTTTTGAAAAATATTTATGGGATTACTGAGTTTAGTTCAAATAATTTCTGGAGCATATAACTATTTCTGCGTCACAAATATTTATTTTTAGGTCCCTGAAGGATTCCAAATGCAAATATTTCAAAGTTTTAGACTGTTTTGCAAATCTTAACTTATATTTATGTTTGGATTTCCTATAATGACTTTAATTGTACTAGTTATCATAATCTACTACTTATATCATAAACATTATATTTTCTGTGATTGACGGCCCACCATGCCTAACAAAATAATTAAAACTTAATTAGAGAGTTTCAACCATTACCTGAACTTAGTCGTTACTAGACTCCGACGTTCCTCTAACTTTCAGTTTACCGGGATTGCTAATTTCAACCCCCACCTTCCTTAGATCAAGCTATATCACAAATCCGTTTTGTTTCAAACCTCACACCGTAATCGCCAATCAAGTTTTTAATCTTTTTTAAGGATAGTGGAACTTTAATCAATAAATTATAATATTTAAGATATAAGGTTCAATTGAATAATGTTCCCTACTAGAAAACTTATTTTATTGAAAGCTTAAAGATAGAAATATTACAACGGAAAGATTTAAAGATGAACTTAAGTTAAGATCATTAGATATGCGTGCTCATAGATAAATGAAGAATCGTGACTTTTCTATTGCTCAAAAATGCTCAAATGATCATATCCCTTCTCAACACTTGACCTCTCATTTTATAGAGGGGATAAGGGTACATAGGATGCTCTAACGATTATAGTACATATTGCTTTTACTCATGGCTACAATGCATTCACATGACTACAATAAACTGTCTTATTTTACCGACTTGACAGCTTTCAAAATATTATAATAATAGAGCAATCACTTTTCAAAACTTTTAATGATGACAAGACTAGTCATCATAATTGAGATTCTGCATGTTTCAATTATATATTCCAGATAATTATTATTTGGACAATCATCAAAATCTTCATCGAGTTGTTTAAGATATTTCTTCTCTTTACTAGATAAGGACTTTTTAACTCCAATATTAAAGAAATAATCAAATATATCTTCTGACTGCTCATTTCACCTTCATGTATTATTTAAACTCATTGTCATAAGCGAAAGTAGTGTTTCCACAATGCATTAATATTTTTGCTTGTTCAATTAATGCGCAACGTTGACAATAAATATTGTAAAAATCGATGGCTCTAGCAAAAGTAGAATCAGTAATTAATTCTCGTCGTTCAGGAACCCATTCTTGTTATTGATCATGGAGATCGTCGTAATCAACAGTCTAAATAAAATAATTGGTTGGTTTGGGTCTTCCATTTTCATATTCGATTAATGCACCATATACTTCCAGATTTGGGCATCTGCTAAATATGATTTTTGTTTGACCATAAGGAGATGTTAGAATCCAATAGGTCATTTTGAACATACATTACTGAAATTTTGTTAATCATGAGAAAAATGGAAACTTTGGATGTAGGATTTTTATAAAATAAAAGCATCATCCCTTATTCCCAAACTTTAATAACAGTGTCGTTTGGAGATATTGAATTTGCTGAGAAACTAACCCCACCAACTCCAGACTTATCGAGAGAATAGATTGTTATACTCCAAGACTCCCAAATATCATAGGAATAATGATGATAATGTCGATACATACTGCATACCACTCATTGAACCATTTCTACTGAACATGAGAACTTATTTTTTCTTTGATATCATAAGGACATCTAATTTAATTAACTTGTAACTCTAAAAGAAAAAATCTTTGGATTATGAGGTAGGCAGAAGATAGTAAACCAAGACTTGATCTACTTTTTGTATGAAATTCCAAGTTATCAATAAGAACTCTACCAGCAGGAGAAACCCATTCTAGTAGTAATAGCATTTCATTATGGATTTCCTCCTTTTCTGGCAGGAGTTCTGCTCTGATAACCACTATTAGCGAGTTTTTGAGTTACACTATCTATTTGAGAATTTTTCAATCTCTGTATATGTTCAATAGAAAAGAAAAACCGGTTAAGCCATAATTGCCAACGCAGGAGTCGCCCCTGCACTTGCATATTCGATAAATATTTTTTCACAGAACCAGGTATCCCTTTGCAATCAGTTCAAATGAGACAATTTTTTGGGGTTAAAAAGATCATAAACTTTTCGATTCCCCTTATGACGGTAATGATTTCTTTTTTCATCGTGGGATAGTTGCATTATGTCTGATAAAAACTTCCGTTATAATATTTGTAGAGTTTTTCTTATTTTTTAATTTTAAGTACCGCACTCAAGTACTCATTGCTTGCATCTGTCTCAAGCACTAAATCATCTTCTTCATTAGAAAAAATAAGAACATGAAGATTTTTACACATTTTTTTAAAAATTTTGAACAATATTTGTATCATTAGTAGTCCATATCTAACTTAAATCTTTCTTGAATTTTTGCTGCAATGGTTTTCTCATTTTAGCCAAATCTTGAATGAAATCTGAAGTATAGGTAAGGCATTCGAGAAATCTTTCCAACTGCTTCCTATCTTCAATCTTTCAAGAAAATTTTCTATTTTTTCTAGAATATGTTTTTGTATAATAATTTGTCTATCTTTTATTTGTAGACCTAGGAGCTCAATTTCTTATTCAACATAAATGCACATACTCTTTTCAAGTATGATACCATGGTCTATGCATCTTGGGTGACAGTTAAGACATCATCTTTGTGTTGTTCTATGACTTTAGGAAAGACAATGATATCATCGATGTGAAATAAAGAACAGTGATTAAGATATTTTAAAATGTTATCGATTCTTCTTTGGAATATTTAAGATGTATTTTTAAGATCAAATGGCATTACTATCCATTCGTAATATCCTTGTGGGGCATTAAATGCAGTTAAGGGAATACTTTTCTCATCTATTTTTATATGCCAATAACCGCTTTTACAGTATATTTTCGAGAACTAAGAGGCTCATTGAATTATATTAAAAAGGGTGACTTTGTTAGGAGTATAACAACCATCAAAGATAGTATTATCATTAAGCTTTTGTTAATTGATCACCATGCTTGGTTTTCCTATTTTTTTCTGCATGATTTCTTACCATGAAAGGGGAACTGGTGTGGGGACTTTTACTATTCCTAGTTAATTCTTTATCCAAAAGTTCTTTCATTTGCTTATCAAATTCTTGAATATCCTGGTGCATATACACCATTTATTTTACTCGAATAGTATTATTGGGATTTAACAAAGTGATTTTAGCAAATATTTTATCTTTATTCGAGAATTTTAGAGCATTATCATAATAGACTTCGTTACATAATTTATCTTGTTGTTCAGCAATTTACTCTTTAATAGATAGCTCAAGTAATGAGATTGTCAATGTTATCTCTCGTTGTGCAGACATTATCTTTTCACCATGCTGGATGTGTGTGAATTCAATTTTCTGATGAGTGTAGGCCTTGCTTAATTTTTCAATAGAAACTGAATGACCATTGATTGTGAATATTATTTAGTTTATGGTCTGTGTACATAGATAATATAATATTTAAAAATTATTTCTAATAATCATATCATGAGAGGGCTGATCAGTAACCCATAAAACTGGTATAACGCATTGGATTCCTTTTAATTCTATTTATAACCCTTCTATTACCTCGTTATGGCTCATAGTGTTATTGTTCGCTATCCTTACTTATAACGGATTTTTTTGCTTGTTTCCATACAAATTCTAGAAATAAATTTATTTTTCCAAAGCATACAGAACAACCACTATTTATGTAAGCACATTATTCTTATTTATTATATCCCTCTAGACAGACATTTATCGGGATATAGATAGTATTAGGATTTGTATTGGTAACATCATAGCAAATCTCCATAGTCATGTGTTTGACTAATTCATCTTCATAAATTGGTTCACTAAGAGTTCTTGTTTCATATCCAACAACTTTTCTATCAAGGCTCATAATTCTATCTACACTATGTCTTGCGGGTTTAAAACTCATTCTACTCATTTCACTGGTCATGCTAATTGTATCATATTCTTTAAGCTTTTCTTTAGCTAATGAAGATCCTTCTCCATATTCTGTTCTTGTACTCATACTTCTTATTAATTAATTGAAGTTTCATAGTAATTTTATCATTCTCATTAATTTTTATCACATTGTTCTTGTTGATTTTTGTAAGGTTAGCAAAGCTAGATATTCATGAACGATCAATTTTTATCTCCGTAGTATTGATTTAATCATTTGGATTTTTTGCAGAGGGGCATAGCTTTCAAAATTTTCTACCTCTATCATTATCACGTTAGTCTTTCGGTTAATACTATTATATAATTTATAGATAATTTTTAAAAATATTCTTAGTAGATATTATCCTCTTTTCATATCCATCCCAACTATTTTTATCTTAAGGGCTATGAAGTTTTTAGCAAATTCATCGCTTAGACTCGCATAGTATCCACGCCGACAATTGAATCCTACCGATCTATTACATAAATTAGTCTTTATCCCTATGATAATTTGATTATTAAATTTGATATGTCTAATATCACAGATTAAAGTATAAAGATCAATATCTTTACCATATGTAACGCCCCGTCCGAAATGGGTCAGGCGTGTAACCGCCGTGAATGTTCGATTAAGAACATCCACAAGGCTCCCTGAATTTCTTAACCTTAATTAATCTGTTTATAAGCGATGGCAATGAAAGCTCTTATTGAAATCTAACTAAAATTCGGGATGATCAATCTAAAACATGCATTACATACATACTTAAACCGTATCCATAATGTTCTTACACATATATAATCCCAAAAATATATCCATACTTACATTTAATAAATATAACTCATAACATAAACAAATAACGAGGTCTGCATTTCCAACTAAGTTCTTTGCGATTATTTCATAGGTCGCTAGCTCTCTTAATGCTCATACGGTCTCTTTTTGCTTCTAAAACCTGAAAAATGGCGAGCTCATGAGCTCCCCGGACCTAGTGAATAGCCTTACATTCCCCGTTATTATACTTTGTACATTAACTAGCTAACACATAATCATACAGTACCCTGAACAAACTCTGCTGCTAGTCTATTCATTAAACTAACCATGGTTGTCTCATACCAACCATATCTTTTGGGCTCCTAATCCTTATTGAAGTTCAAAAGAAAGCAAAGCCCGCTAAATCATGCTAATGGCCCGTCCGTAATTATACTTAACATATACATAAAGCATATTCCATTCAAAAGTCCACATACGTGCTGTAAACATATAATATGTTTCTTTAAACATATTTATCAATCACACATATGGTTCAAATCGATCACAATTTTATAAATATCTAGAATGATTTTTTAAATCCAAAACCAAGTCCAAATCCAAACTAAAATCAACTTCATAGCATATCCAAAGTCCAAATCCAAACCAAAATCAATTCATAACGTATCCAAAGTCCAAATCCAAGTAGAATTAATTGCACAACATATCACATATTCTTGACTAAATACAATCCTTTTTAGTTTAGGGACAATCAACTCATGATTCACACAAATAACCATCATAATACAGGGGTGACAAACACATCTAGTGGCCCAACTGCAGATGATTTATATGGTACCAACCAATGCTGGACCAGCCGTAACTCATTCATGCGGTACAAACCAAGCATCCAATACTCTAAAGTACGTAGATGTCCTCAAATAACAAACTGATAAGTCACATTCACATCTTGTAATACCAGGAACACATACAGCTTTCAGATAACACAAATTGAAGAGTCAATTGGCAGATCGAGCAACGCCCACCCAAAGTACCAACAAACGACTCACACAGCTCCAAACACAAAGACAGTTACTTCTATGGTCATTGCTCTAGAATGCTCTGTAATAGCCTCAGTCAAGAAATTAACATTTTTCACCAAACATATAACTTATTGAAATCGTATAATCCATATAATCACTTTTTTTTTTCCAAAGAAGCTCAATTTCATAATATTAACAAAAATATAATCAAACTAAGGCTTAATTCCACCCAAAATAAATTTCACAAGCTTTTAATAATCCATATGCTTCAACGCCTAAAATCATCACAAATATGATCAATATATAATTTATACATACGAACAACCCGTAATTACACTAAATATGCCAATTTACTCATAAATTCATAACACAAAGACCTCATATCTAAAATTCACGAAACTCTACATAAAAATACCAAATATCAAGAAGAATGTACCATATAATTTTCAAAATTTTCCAATAAGTCCATTCCCTACAAAAATTGAAACCAAACCCGAAGTTATATGTTGAAACAGAACAGTTGCAATCAAAAATTCATAACTCATGAAGCACACTCCTAAAATTTATGAAAATTTTCATAAAGTTACAAACATCATAGAGAGCCTATAGTAAATTTTTCAGAATTTTAGACCAAGCGAATAATTACTAGAAAATTCGAACATCAACCAAAATTGGCACTAAAATGTGACAGTTCTAATCGAACATTCATAGCTCATGAGTTAAACATCCAAAATTCATGCAACTTTAACTAAAATTTCCCAATAACATGTATAATCTACAATAAAATTTTCAAAATTTTTTCCCAACTCAATAGCTCATAGTTATTCAACTATCATCCGAATTTTCACACCACATAACAGGGAAGTTTCAATCAAAAATTCATAAATCACAAACCACATATCAAAAATTCATGAAAATTTACACAGAATTGCAACACATAGTGATGAACCTACGGTGAAAATTTCAAAATTTTTGCCATTCCAATAATTCACAGAAATTCGATCACTAGCGGGCTGTCTGGAGAATTCAAAAATTCAACATCTGTTTTTCTACTCTCTTGTTCATCCAATATAAGTAATCAATCCAAAAATCCTTAGTTTAGCATGTATTTGGACGAATTCACGACATAACCATTAAAACTCAACATTCACATAACATTAAAATCACAAATCACCATGAAATTTTTAGTTGTGAGTTTTTAACAAACGAATTTAGGGTTCTAATTTATTAAACTTTGAAACATCAAATTCAAAGCTTCATTTCTTAATTGATTGATCAAACTCAAGTATAAACTTTCAGATTCATATTCCCCTAATCAATTTTAGATTAAAAGAAGAGCAAAGATTACTCACCTTAACTTGAAATCAAAATCCAAACTTCTTCTTCTTCTTCTTCTTCTTCTTCTATCCTCTCTCTATGCATGTATTTTGTTGGTTGGGGGAAAGAGGAGTAGATAAGCCCCTCCCCCAATACTTACCACGTAAAAAATAACCCTCCCTTTGTTTTTTCTTTTTCTTTTTTTTGTCAAGCCCCCTTTTTTACTCTTCTTTCCATTTCTCTCTTTTTTTCCCCCCTGCAAATACTACTAAGTGAGTAACATTTTCTAATCACTCCCAAAAATATAATAATAATAATAATAACGTATATTATTAATAACGTAAAGCACACACATGTGCCTAAAATAAAATACGTACAATACACACATAATTTACATACTGCACATAAATCAAAATGAGTAACAAAAATTTTGAGGCATTATACCATGATATTGTAATGGAGTAATTTGAACTTGGATACTTTCAACATGGATATACCTGTATTTTCTATCTTTGTTATGCTTAATGATATTTTTCCAATTAATGAGGCTAACTTATCAAATGTCATACTCACAATCTTTTATCTCCATATCTCCTTCCACTATTTCACATACGTGTTTGTTTTTTAATTGAAAGATGGACTTTTTATAGATCATGTCTTTCTGCATTATGGGAGTGACCCAATCTCCTTTGACATATTCATTCTCATCAACAAACTCTTCTCCTTGAAGATCGCCGAGACTAATCGAGCTACTTTCTATCATATGACTTGTTTCTTCATAATCAGTTTCTTCATATTTATTTTCCCATATAATTTCAATAATTCCTTTGTTGTTACTTAGTGCTGGGTCTAATGCCCCATCTTAAATAAATTCAACATAATCTAGGCTTTCTAAGGTTTCGATAAACTTGTTATTCTTCCTATTTTTGCATTTACTAGTATAATATTCTACTTCTCCGCATGCCCAGCATTTGCAATTATTTTTTCCTGCAGGACAATAAGCTGCTTTTCTAAAAAATCTTTGCTTTTTAGGGCTTGATTTATCATAATATTTTCTTCTATGTTTCTCTCCTCTTTGCCTATTAAAACTCTTTTTCTTATGAAATTTTCTTTTTCTTCTCCTTTCAAGTTCTTTTCCCCATTTGTGCGGTGAATCACAGCAAGTTAGGATTTACTTCTTAATTTTCTTTTACTTTTTGAGATAAAGATATTGACCGTTGACCCATTTTTTTAAATAAGAAATTCTTAAACCATGGGTATCAATGACATCAACTTTTACAAGCCATGCAATGTACTTTTCATTAATTATGGAATTAATCAGACATGATAATTTATCATAGAACATGCCAAGATTAGTTTCATTATGTCAAATTTTGCAATAATATTGACTAAATTTAGCAATATAATTTTTCAGATATCTCATTTCCTATAGCTCTATATTATTAATCTTTCTTTGCCATTCTCTTGCTTTTTCTTCAGGATCAAGATAAACTCAGTTTCGATTTTCTTGCATAAATTTTTGAACATTGCAGCGGGTGTTTTCATTATTCTTAATATATTTTTACTGTTTTCATTTAATGAATCATACCGGTCAACTACAGTGTTAGAAAAACTATGTTCGATGTTAATTTAGGAAATTTACAGCAATCCAAGTAGTATTCAGGTTTAAGATACTATTCATGCTTCTTTTCCAATGTTAGAATATTTGTCACTATTTTGGGCTCCATCTATATTTAAAATGTATCCCGTTTAGCTGATTGGAGTAAGTCCAATTTCTTCAAAGGTTGTAATTTTTCTTGGGATAAATTCGAAGGAAAAATTAATTGTACGCCCTACCGGGACGTACCTTGGTCTTATAAAATGAGTATTTCTTCTAGAAGGTTCATCAAATTCTTCAAGTTTAGGAATAACAACCAGATTGATCTTTATTTCTCCTAAATCGAGTTCTTCTTCAATTTCTTTAATTTTATCTTTAGTAGCCATTTTACCATATTTTTAAAATCAAAGTTTCTTCTAACGTTTTCTAGTGGTAACACATTAAGATCTTCTAATTTAATCAGATTTATCTGCTGACATATTTCTTCTTCTTATTGGATATTATTGATCTCTTCATTGTCACCAGATAAAACGTCATATTCATAACTAATTGCACCCATGATTTTGTTTAATTCATCTGAATTTTGTTCTTTCTCAAACATATTTTGTAGTTCTTCAAGAGTATACTGCTTATATACCATGTTCTTCTTCTTTTTCTATTTTTTCAGCCGATTTTTTACCTGATTTTTCTTCTACTTTTTTTTGAATTTTTATATTATGCAAAAGAAATGGATTTTTAATTTTGGGATTTTGGAAAGGATATTTATGCTGAAATGAAATACTAATACTGGAAGTGGCTTTTTTCGCTATTGCTAACTTTGTTGACTAGAGAAAAGGCAAATTACAAATAATTGCTTCTTAAGTTCCTTTACTTCAGTCTTAATTTGAGTTAATTATATTTTTAATTCTAAAACTATATCAGTGATATAGGTTAATTGAAGTGCTACTGAAGAAAGACCTTTCGGAGAGTGAACAATGTGTGAATAATTTGGTCCAGAACAAGTGGGTGATGATTCAAGCATTAATGAAGATTTATTAGTCGTAATTGAGCATTAATTAGCTTAATAATTTTAATTAGTTTTTGTCACGTGGCTTTGATATCAATTGAAAGAGGGCTTCGAGTAATACTTATAAGGAAATTTACCCATGCACTAATTTTAAATTTTTGAAAGTAAGTTTTTAAGTACTGGGATTAAAATAAAAGTTTTAAAACCTTAGGGGGTTTTTTACAATTTAGAAAACTAGTATTGACAAGTTTGGTTCCATAAATTATTTACAACAAAGCTAGATGGACCAGAAAATCGTTTCTAAAGTTGTAGATTCTGAAAATTATTTACGACAAACTTTGGAAGTCGGAATAGAATTTATCTGTAATAAACAATAGTGCATATCATAATTTATACATAGCTTAATTTTCTCAA
>NCQT01136952.1:0-10454 GCA_002740465.1 Stenocereus thurberi | reverse complement strand
TTTTGTACTGATTTCAAACCTGCACTCTCTTTTTCTCTCAATCTCTCTCCATCTCTCTTCAAAGTTGAATGCACTCCTGAATTCTGGAATAATGAGCAATTGTGCGTCAAAATTTTTGGGAAATCTAGCCCCAATTATTAAAGGCAGCTTGATTGTGGGAGAAGAAAGGGGGTGAGGTAAGGTGCGTACTTGTAGGTGAGAGATAGTTTAGAGGGAAGCTGGAAGTGAGCTTGCAGTGTTTGGTGATGGTGGAAAGTTAACATTGGAGGTCAGCCATGAAGTCTGAGGTAGAAGGGCTTAGTCGTGTGACGTTGGTAGACACCTTCAAGCGGAGTGATAAATATAAGGTATGTTAAATATTGTTTGTTTTTTATAATTTTGGTATGCAGAATGACGTTTTGGTGAATGATTTAGTGTGTAGGAAGTGTAAATCTTTGGGGTAACATGTGTGCCATGTTGTTAGTCACTATTTACCAGGGTATCATTAATGTTGTTGCGTGAAAACCCAATTGCATGGGTGGACATGTTGGAGAGTGGGATAGGGTGTTCTTATCACAAAGGGAAGATGATGCAGTTGACACTTATAGTGAATGAGAAGGGGGCACTGTAGAACCAGGGGAAAATGTGGTGTTAACCATGGTAAACGTAGTGTAATGAATAGGTAGACAGACATCAGTGGTGTTGGAGACTCCTATTATGTAGGTTTGTGTAGTGGACGATGCATAATTCATTGCGCTAACCAGCAACTGTTATTGTTTGATGTGCAGGATAATTGGGAAGGTAGTCGACCCATACAGTAGTACAGTAGTTGGTGGTGTGACGTCTGGTAGAAATGGATGGAGACAGTGTTGCTGTGGGAGGCAGTGGTGGCGACAGAGAGGTAGTTGTTTATGTCTTATGGGGGTGAGTTGGATAATGGTGGAGGTGAAAAAGTAACGTACGCAGGGGATTAGATGAAGTATATCATGCTAAAAGAGGATATATGGGGTTGGAGGAGGTGCGAAGAAAGGTGAATGAGATAACCGGTAATGATTTGACTGTGCAGAAATTGTGGTACAGTTTAAAGTACGACCGGGAGATGGTAATGGAGTTCAGGATGGTGATGTGAGGATGTTTTTGAAGTGGAATGATGAGCGCAGGCATTTATATGTGGGCGAAAGTGACAGGCCGAAGAGGCGCACACAAAAGGCAATGCGGACCTGTGATGATGGCGTCATTCATCGGAGAAGCGACAGGGATAGGGATGATATGGTCGAAGAGGGTCATAAGGGAGCAGGTGTGAAAAGGTGAGTTACATATGAATACTGTATGATGAACGATATAGGTGAATGTGGGTAATGACAACAAGTTATTGACATGTTGCTTTGTTGTTTATTTTATTCGCAGGGTGGCTGCAAGTGAAAGCGGCTTATGCATTGATGATCATCCACAAACCAGGCTTAGAGTTGGCGGGAAAATAATTGAGATGTCTAACGATGATAAGATATCAGTTGCGTCAGAGGATGTGGGGGAGGATGAGGCAGCGGCAGAAGGAGGGGAAGAAAGCAGCAAAGGCAAGGAAGGTGATGAAAGGAACAACGCTAATGAGAGCATGTGGCCATGGTCGGGTCTGCAAGCACAAAGCTACTGCTGTAAGTTAAGCATATGGAAGAAGTTAACTAGAGATGAGGGGTAGATCTTCCAATCAGTTGAAGCACTTCGGCACATAATGTGTAAGTTTGCAATTGCAAACCACTTCAGTTATCGGTTTGAGCGGAACTGCAAGTAAAGAATTGTGGTCAGGTGCGATGCAAGCGACTATCCTTTCTACATATGTGTCAGAGGTGGGAAGAACACGCAGGTTATGTCCATAAAAGATTTTATAGGACAGCATAAACACAGTGTCGGGGAACTATCTCAGATGGGTGTGTGGGGCAGAAGACGTGTTAGAGCCGAGCACACTTGATTAAGGGTAAGGTGAGGTTGTGTCTAGATTATACACCGAGGGACATTATGCAGGATCTGGAGTTGGAGCTAGGGATTCGGCTGATATACATGCAGTCGTGGAGGACAAGCGAATTTGTGCGCATGATGGTCCTTAGGAGGCCTGTTGATCACTACAAATTACTGCCGTGGATGTGTGCATCTATAGTCAGAGCAAACCCAGGGTCAGTGGTATTCCGTGAGGTTGAGGGTTTGAGGTTAACAAGGATGTTTGTCGCATACACTGCTGACGTGAATGGGTTCAAACTGGGGTGGAGGAAGATACTGTTTGTCGACGGGTGCCATCTGAGCGGACCTTACAGAGGAACCTGCCTTACTGCGTGTGCATTGGATGCGGATAACCACCTCTTTAATTTTGCGTCTGGTATAGTATGTGGTGAGATAATTGAGGAGTGGGTATGATCCTTGGAAACAGTAATGGAGTGTTTGGGTGGTCTAAAGCCGGTGATCATGTTGGATAAGAACCTTGCCTTCTCACTGCGGTGAAGTATGTGGTAAGGAGTACCACAGCTACTGCTTATGTCACCTGATGGAGAACTTTTTGAAGGAGGCAACAAAGCACGGTATCCGAAAAGAAACAACGAAGCAGATAGTGAAGGAAATGTTGTACAGAGTTACAGATGCTCCAACAGCGGTGGCGTACAATGCCGTATTGGAGGAGCTGAGGGGGTACAAGGTAGAGCTCGGTGCTTGGGTGGATGACAATGAGCCAGAACATTGGGCCGCTTCGAAGTTTGGGAAGAAGAGGTGGGACAGAATGAACAATAATAATATAGAGAGCGGGAACAATTGGATGAGATGACTACGCTCTATGCCCGTGCTGTGGCTTGTTAGTGGGCACTTGGAGAAGCTTGGGAAAAAGATGGACAAGCACAAGCAGGACATGATGAAGCAGAAAAATGGGGTGGGGGAGAGAATCGAGCAGAAGTTAGCTGACACTTATTAAAAGATGGGTTGTATTGCAGCTATAGAGTGCTATAGTTTGATGTTAGGGGAATACAATGTGGAGCTTACCAACAGTTGTAAGTTAGTGGTGAAGTTGGGACAACAGACTTGCATGTCTAGGGTGTGGCAAATGCAAGGTATTTCGTGCTGTCATGCGTTGGCTGTGATAGCGAAGGCGAACTTGTGGGTGTATGACTATGTGCACCCGATTTATAAGACTGCGACCCAATAAATCATATACAACCAGCTGGTGCACTCAATAGAGACACACGACATGGGAACATTTGATGCGAAGATGGGGCAGGTGGTTGGTGGGGATGAGCTTGATGACGACTATGACCGCTGTATGTTACCCCCCACCAATGGGGAACAGCCAGGTAGGACACCGTCGAAGCGCAGGGAGTCACAAACGTAGAGGACAAGGTCTTGGAGGTGCTCCAAATACAGTGAAGTTGGACACACGAGGCGCACTTGTCGTAATCCCTATGCTGACTTTGATGCCAACTACGAAGGTGATGTGGTGGAAGTTAAAGATTTGTTAGATGGTTCCTATGTTCAAGGTCGTTGAACCACATCAGGTTGCAATCCATAAATGTCAACAATTGACATATAGTTTTGCATTGTGCTCATATTGGGTTGTCAGCTGTAAGCACATCCCCACCCCTGTTTGTATGTTAATGATCAAGTACAGTTTTGCATGTTCCCTAGTGCCAGGCAACTTAAAATGTTTACCCAGGAGGAGGCAGATGTTCACCGTGGTAAACCATGGTCTGCAATTAGTAAAGCCATGGGTAACTGTCACAGTGCAGTCCTAGCACTTTGACATTCTGATTATATTAGATTCTGAGTTGTCACCACAGCCCCACCCCTGTTTGGATTTTAATGTGCAAGTACATTGGTGCATATGTATAGGGGCTGGCATGTTTACCCCTGTTTGTGTGTTAATGATGAAGTACGGTTGTACATTGTTACGTTCTGTCAAGTAACCTACTGTGTTAACCCAGCAAGAGGCCGATGTTGACTGTGGTAAACGATGGTCTCGAAGTGGTACACCCCTAGGAAACTGATAGATTGCAGCTATGAAACTTTGGCATTCTCCTCATACCGTCTTCTCAACTATCAGCACACCCCCACCCCTATTTGTATGTTAATGTTCAAGTTCATTGATGCATCTGCATAGGGCCTGGGATGTTAACCTCTGTTTCTGTGTTAATGATGAAGTACGGTTTTGTATTGTTACGTGCTATCAGGTAGTCTACCATGCTTACCCAGCATGAGGCCTATGTTCACCGTGGTAAACCATGGTCCATGGAAAATTGACAGATTGCAGCTGTGCGACTTTGTCATTCTGCTCAGACTGCCTTCTCAGCTGTCAGCAGACCCTCACCTCTGTTTGTATGGTAATGTGCAGGTTCATTGGTGCATGTGCATGGCGGCCTGCTAACTTGCCATGTTCACCCAGAAGAAGACAGAAGTTGACTGTGGTAAAGCATGGTGTGCAATCGGTAAATCCATGGGGAAGTGACAGACATGGTCATTCATGAGTACGTTGTGTCACCCAAACACACTGGTGGGACATGTCTGGGAGGCAGAGAGTTGTACAAGTAGCGGGAGTAATCTTACTCTGAGGGCGACAGTGATGCAGTGCATGTGGAAGCAATGGATATGTACAGAGAATTGAATCTTAAATTTTTTGTTCGTGCAATCGCGTCCAATATGTAAATGAATAAGTTTTATATTGTAAAATGGAATATGCAACGAAAACAACAATATACAAGATGGGTGGAAGAAGTACTTATACTTAACTTGGTATTGACAGTCATGACCCGAATGTACCGAAAATATACGAATATACCAATTCTACCAATCGTAGGTTACATAGTAATTACTGGCACCCAGGAGCGTTGTGCGTTGCGCAACGTACTGGGGAGGCGATGAAGGAGTTGACCACTATGGTTACTGGGGAGGCGATGAAGGAGTTGTCCGTTATGGTATAAATGCGAATGAACTATATACCTCCCACCCACCCAATTGTTGGCTCACAGGTCGCTACAATCGTATCAATAGGCAGACCCCAATGTCGCAACATGGTTGGGGTGTGTAGGGAGCTTAAATGGTGATGGTGCACATCTTTAATGGTCACCCCATCCCCAGTTGCATACTTATGGTGTTCATGTCATGAATAAAATGTGCGGTTCTTATTTCATTGCGACGGGGTGCATTAAGTGACATGAACAACTAGCCCTGTGTATGGTGGCGAGTGCGAAACTAGTTGGCAGAATAAACGTCACTTTAGGAGAAGGAACCCCAATGAAATGGTTCACCTCTGCGACAGTCAGTGTGTTCCGTGTTTAACAGTGAGATGACGTTGGCAAACAGACAGAATTTAATGCGGAGTGGGTGTAAAAGGAGGTGTTGTACAAGTAAGAATAAAGTCCTATCGTCAACGNNGGTGAGGAAGTCATTGTAGGACCGCCTTCACATCTGCTTACCGCGCAGATGTGTGTTGCTCATCACGGTCAGGTTTGTCACAAATAGATAGACTTAGTAAATGGTGTACACTCCAAACCAAGTGCAACATTTAATGTCGCCAACCACTCCATATAAGAATTAAATGTGCAGCATAGGTTGGGGTGGTTGCACATAAGGACTGGCTCATTAATCAATTGCCTTGAAGTTAACAGTGTTGGCCTTATAAAACATAAGTTGGGGAGAACTGAGTACTTAGGAGTGGTATTATTGTGTACGTCATCCTCTGAAAGTGCGAATTGAACATGGTTGGCCCATCAAAAAGAATGTCCACCACTCAGAGATCTGGAGGGTCGGGATCAAGTCAGAGTGACTTCGACAATAGCACAAAGTATTACTGCAACTGCGACTATGATGCAGTAATGTATAAGACGGCAACAACTACAGGCACCGTTACCTTGTTTGTCCACTTGAGGTAAATTGTAATTCTTTCATTGTTAACATCTTTATTTTCGAACCTCTTGTTGTCTTCTACAACTCCTTCTCCATGGTACTCACCTGTGTTGCTCATGTCTCTCCATAGATAATCGCATGTAAAACAAATCTGCCTGTGAATGCCTGGCCATGGTTGACCCCAACTATTCCAAATAAGCTAGATGCATAATTCACCAGCTCACTGAGGAGCTGCGAGAGGTTTGAGATTTGGTGCGCACCAAACGAAATGATCACCACTTCATCCAAGAAGAAGATCGGGCAATAGATTGGAAGGTGAGGGCTAATCTGCTGGAGTGGAAACAATGGTGTGCAATGTTGGTTGTACTGAACATCGTACTTATCATTTGTCTAGCGTGGGTGGTGGGGTACTGATCCCACCTATTTCAGAGGGGGTTTTTTTTTGGAATGTCTGTGGTCCTTGTGTTCAGGTTGATGATTTGAAATAAAGGCTATGTCTGAAGGGCACAAATGATGTGCTTCATTTTTGGGTTATTGACTTCACCATGTTTTAGAAAGCTATGGTTGTGTAATTTACTGCTTTATTTTGACGTTGTTGAACTTGTACAATACAACAAAATGCATGTTAAATTCCGCTGTCCGACTAATACAGTCAACCTTCAGTCGAATGTTATTGTTTGAGGCTATTAAACAACCAAGATTTTATGTTTGGGGCAGTCAATGTTGACATGGAACGCAACATTTATATGTGGTAGTTCCATGACTTAAATAAATATATGTATGTAATGAAGTAAAGGGAGATTTAATGGAATTACATATAAGGAGCTGGACATGTGGACACCCACATTAGTGTACTTGGTGCCGTCAAAATGGGTGGCCCACCTTTTCCACTCTAACGCAATTAAGTTCAAATGTTCTGATGATGCACGCATGATTTAAGGAGAGACATGGCTTACTAAGAATCACACATTACATGCAATGATGGAGAGGATTTGGCAGGTAAAGTTGGCGCCTATTTCACCTCCCACACCAGCCTACCTCATTTACCGAACCACTCATAATATAAAACTTCTTTTGACCCACCCACCATTTGCACTTAATAGACCTCCATGACTTCTCTGCTAAACACCTCACAAGTAGGCAAAGTAAATTTAATAAAAAGAAATCACAAAGGCCAGATGGAGTTGATCAACCCCCTTGCATCAGATGCCTCATCACCATTACAAGGCCCAGACGTGGGACCTCGTAGTAATATCATATGTAGCACCGTGGTCCGCATAGTACGCGAATGTGGTAAGCTCGCAGAAATTGTTGTAAAGCCACATGTCCCACGTATGCAACGCTCGGTTTGTCAACAAGCATACCACGCTGAAGTAATTTGTTACCCATATTTAATTCTATTAAGACTGCATTTTACCATCAGTAACTTCTGCTTTTATTTGTAGAGAATGTGTGGTCGTGACGTATGATTGAAGCATAGTCGGACAAGGCATGACAAGGCCATTATAATCGGAAGACTACAAGCGTCCGTAAACAAACTGAACGCAACATTGTTGGAGAAGGGACGCACTGCCAGGACTTCGGAGGAAACAAATACGAAGTTGGCTGTTGCTGTGTCATGTGCTCAGAGATGGTGCAAAGCATGGTTGATTACAACCGCAATAACGTTGCTGACATTGTTAACCTGGTTCGCTCATGTCATTAACTGAAGATGTAGGTAGAATGACGTTTTTGGGTGTGAATGGTGTCAGACACCATACTGTGTATCAGTATCTTCCACAGATCTAGTTGGGGATAAGTGCATCGCTATTTTTGGTACCGTATTTGTGAAGCACACAAGTGGACATATATGAGGTTATGTTCTAGGGTCTAAATTAGGAAAATAACGTCGTCTATGTTCGTCTTTTTGCAGGAAAGTAGAAACTACTATGTATATAATAAACCCCACCCCATGTTCTATGTGCGATCGTTTTGCTTTATAGTGTCGGTCGGCAACGGTTGTGTAAACTATGTGTGCATATGGTCCTCTGTATACTGCAAAAATGCCGTTATGTATGAAGTATGAACTGCGTTCCCAGTTGTGCACCACATTCCATAACCTTAGATGTATTGGTTAATGTTGCTGCTCACGTCGGCTAAACTGTGGGATGACTACCACATTTACCCAATTTGTCTACCACGGTTAACAAATAGACATGCCCCAGGTAAACAAATACAATAAAGGAATAATGTGCACGTAGGGTAAAACAAAAATGGGCACAATGGTTACCACTGTTGACGACATAGGCACAGTACCGCCAATGAGTACCACACTATGACACGTAGTCGATCATGGCAAACGAGATCACTTTGCCACTGAACAGTGATTGAAAGACATATACGCACCCCAAGAAGGGAACTACCAAGAATAAACTAAATGCACATCCACTCGTTAACACTGGTCACAACATATCCACAGTGCCGCTAAATACTACCATAGTGTCACAAGTACACTACCGTGGTCAACCAATATACATATCCACCTTACCATCTGTAACAAGTATGTACATAACAAACTCTAACACACAGCTGTGGATTGACTACCACATCCGTAGAAGTTGTCCACAACGGTAAACCACTACACATGTCTTGGTAAACAACTAAGTAGTGAATGAAGGACAGATAAGTACACGAATTANTGTACTTCCTCACAGTGAAGTACATGAATAATGGGCAACAATGCAACACATCAAACTACAGTACACAAGGTCAGTTCGTGAGGAAGGCAATTATGGGATGACAGCGACGGGGAAGTTCCGTATGGTTCCCTAAGGATGTCCGTCAAACACATGTCCCACAAAGTTCGGATATCGCACTGGTCGAATCACATTATATGGCCAGTCAGTGCGAGAAGGTCCATGAAAATCATCACAAATACGTCACAGTCATGGCCACTGCAAAACCATTATCATTGTCGGAACACTAGTGTTTCTTGAAATCAAAGACAGCGTATACCATATTTGTAAGTGGAAGTCCTTCACATACTTGTCCTGTTGAGGGCAATCCACATGCATAAGCTCCCACGTGAGAGCATCGGTGTAAATGTCAGTCTTCATCATTGCGAGCGCAATGAGCACTTTCTGCATAATCAACAAAGGTCGTTCCAGGAAACCCGGGGAAGGGACATTAACGGGGAGCGTTGGAGGGAACTAATCTTAATTGCCCGATCGACCAATAACTTTCGCTCATGCTTGTCCTTTGCTTTGCTTGGAGGCAGAGAATCATACACACACATACATCGGCGTCGCAAATCGACTTGTAGTAGGAGCCAATGCCTTGCGTGGTTATTAAACAGCGGGACAAGCACCTGTGACGGGCGCCTTGTAACAATATACGGTTGATACTTATGTAAGTCAATCATGGAGGTATACACGTACTTGGGGGACACTCTCCGATATATGCCTAGGCAGTGCGGACAGAAGCATGTACACGATAGCCGCCAATTTCGTCTGAGTCTGCCCCAAATGCATTGGAGCAAAGAACGGGACAACCAACAATGGAAACATAACGGTGGACATAAAAGTGACACAAGGATCGTAAGGTCACTGTCACATCCTAGCTCGGTTGTCTTCGCAAAAAGTGATTGTCGGCACCATTTCGGATGCAATCCTTGCTGCGCCGCGGGGAGAGAACTGTAGTTGCCAATCACAAATCCATTAATGCAATAGTCTTTCGCCTTGTCGCCCGGACCATTACGCGACACAATGTTCATTAGGCGCTTAACCTCGATAGCTACAATAATGCCCACCCCGCCTTCAGTTAAATTGGAAAGCCTTTAAGAGTTGGCCACAAACACAGCATTTTAGTCACACCCTGCCTGCTGGGGTTCGTTGCACTATGCAAATGTGCACTCAATTGTATACACTATTAAACGCGGGCCCAAACCACTGACGGGAGTCCCAGAAGGACTTGCATCGTCTGCGGACATCACTCCACAATCTCTCGTCGTCTGCGGACGAAGCGCGCATGAAGTAGTTCCTCACATCCTGTAACGCACACGCCATAGAAATGAAATTCATCACAGACGTACAAGTCAGATAGTGACATATGTTGCACATAAGATTCGAAGCACCGTCCTGCTCACTTGGTCCTGAAGCCCACCTTTTGGGGGAGACACAGACACCACACTTGCTTGAGATGGGTACATCGCTGTTGCTGACGGGGGGTTACCTCCCCTCCAACAGCGGCAGTGGATGGGGTATCACCCACGTGCACTTTTGCAATACAGGCAGACTAAGAATGGTAGTCGGGGTTTAATGTTGTTCATAACCCTACACAAATTTCAAACATAACACATCGAATCCTCACCACCACTTCGAAGGACACATACAAGGGTAGAAGCTAACATATATAACACGTCCACGCATATATATGTAGACATACGCGCAGACATATGTATGGCAGTCTCACAAGGTAAACAACGGTAGCATACTCGCAGACGCAGGAACACATGCAGTTTGACCATGTACACGTAGACATACATGTACATATACACATAAAAACCAACATACACACATTCATATTCACACCTATATAGCCATACATTGACGTATACAGGGCCATAT